>SNQN01004405.1:0-52160 GCA_008642245.1 Bassia scoparia
GTGTCGCATTTTGTTGTAATTCATATGGCCATAGCATTCTGGATTATGATTAGTGTCTGCCACAGTAATGTAGGGTATGATTGAATCTTTTTGCAGCTGGTTTCTAGGTCCGCCTTGGTGACACACTGGGCTTTCTGCTGCGTATTGGCTACCGAGGTCATGATCTATGTTGTGCGAGTGTTGCGAGCCACAATAGATACCGTGGATCAACCGCTTATCTGCTTTTATATTACTTGCCTAAATTTAGGTTCGATACATTTGTCATAAGCAATAGCTATTGACAATGGCGGGCTTGGATACACGAAGGAAAATTTCCTGGCGTGTTGGAGAGGACATTACCTGAGTGATAGCTTTGTGTCATATATTGGATAGACAAACTGGAACCCCAGGGGCTGTAATCAGTCAGAGTAGCGTACTTGATTGCGGGGACGGTTGTTGAGCTTGCATAAAGATAAAATCCTTGCCCTGGCTAGGGTTTTCTTTCTGAGTGGTTGGGTGGGTCATACTTTTGACTGATCTGTGGAGATTTAGTTCTTGCGTTGTGGGGTAGAGGCTGGTTGGGATTTTCCGCTGGTGGGGTTTGAACTGAGGTTTCTATCTCTAGCCGAGGCTCTTCCATGTATTCTGACGATCATTTGTCTTTTTTCTCTTCATCACCTACTGTGATTTTTTGTTGGGGATGGCGCGAAATGCGTTATTATTGATTTCTGAGGCCCTGAGTGTTATCTTTTTGAAGCTCAATGTTCCAAAGCAGCAGATACTTGGTTGATGCTCCCTTCGATTGAGCAAGGTCCTGGGCTTGACAACCTGGCTAGGTCTGATAGGCCTGACAATCGAGTGGCTGAATAAGCCAAACATTGTCCTCCATAATCAAGATTCGAAAATGCCGAAGATTTCGGGCATTGGATCGCTTTATGTAACTAGACTATCCTTTTCAGTTTTGCTCTGGTTCAAACTCATTAAATGCAGAGCTGAGGTTTTCTTATGTCTTTTACCAGCAATAAAATTGTTGTTTGAACATAAGCCTCTAAAAACACAGTAATAACTTTGGTAAATCACCAGATTGTAATTCATGAACCTCATTCGCAAAGTGAGAGCATGCCTTTCTTTAAGTGTGGTTGGGTAAGAAACGCACATGAGGCCTCACACTCAAGGAGTTCACCGTAATCGGACTGACAATCACCTGATCTTGTAGGCTGGCCATGTGATTTCGGGATCAGCGCAGGTCGTCCGTCGAAGGTCTCGATGAGTGGAGTCACCTTCACACTCTTACTATGAGATCTCGTAGTTCCATGATCTCCCTGCTGACAAAATGGATAGAGTTCGCTATGGCGAGTGGTTCCGGCTTGGTTTGCTCAGAATGAGTATCTGGTGCCTTCTCCCGTAGTGCTCCTTACAGACTGACACTGAGAATCGGGGAACTGTCTGCGCGGCCGCGTGACCTTAGGCTGACTGATGCCGAGCGAGTCCGATCTGAGCGGCCTCATGCATGGACCGGCTTAGGTTCGAGCAGAGGGTCGGGGCCCCGAGTCTGCCTCGTGAGGGAGAGGCCCGAGGCTGTGCTGCAGCCGGCCTCGCCTTGGCTTCGGCGAATTGTTGAGATGGTAACGGGCATCCAGATTATCTTCGACGCCGCTCTTCAATGATCGTCGAGCATCCAGAGGGCCTGTTCGAACGACTGACTGGGGAACATCTTCCTACCCTCTGGTCGGCAGCGAGCTGAGCCCCTAGGGGCGTGCGCCTGAGAACAGTCCCCCGCAGGAAGATCGAACCTGAAAAGGTCCTGGACGTGCCTAAGAAGTGAGGCAGGCCCTGGCCCGAAGCTGAGTCGGGCCCGGAGCGCGCGCTGGTTGATTGCGCGTGGCTGAGCCCTCGCCTGCCCTGGTTGGCCAGCTGTTTGAGGAGATCACCTTCTACAGGGCATCAATTCCTGCTTGTGACCGTCCGTTGCTGAGGGAAGCGAATGGTGAGGGCCGATTGGTCCTCTCTCCTCCTGCAGCGTTGCCCGAAATCAGCGCGCGAATGCAGTGTCTCCCCTCTGGAGTTACCCTCCCGCGGGCCTGCCTGATGTGACAGGCTGAACATCAGAGCACCGTAACGCTACTGACCATGGCTTTGCTTGTCGATCCCCACAGACGGCGCCAATTTCGTTCCTGTTCAAGGAACTTACAAGATACAGTAGAAAAATAGGTGTGGTAAATAAAGACGGGATGAAGCTGCACGCTCGTGCTTCCGTCAACGTCTGAGAATGGACACTCGGTCTCTTCCGGCTAACCTGCAAAACACAAAAGGTGCTACCCCGGCATTTCCGGAAAAGCCCCTCCGATGCTTAAGTCAGCAAAGAACCTAACTGAAGTCGAGCAAGCTAGAAGTAAATGCTAGACTATACTCGGTGGTTCGAATTAGATACCTGAATGGGCTCACCAAGTCCTTTTATAGGTTAGGTGAGGAGCTTTGGCTCTTCCTTAATGTGGAACAAGGAAGAACAACTTTCAATCAATGTGGGACAAAGACTACACATATATCATATTCATCCTTTGACACTGTACAGCCTACCCTATTGGGCCTTTATCACACGTATGTGGGGTCCACGTGCTTTATTATGCTCAGTGGACCCGTCAGATGCACGTGGCACCTGGTAATTCGGTAGGACAATTTTCATTTTCATTTTCATTCAAATCAAAAATCAAGTGAAAGGAGTTTCAAGAAAGGTGATCAATGGAGAATAGATGCTTCATAAGATTAGAAATTTCTATTATATGGGTCATACTAGATCATTGTTTATTCTTGAGCATTGTTTAATTTAATTGTTTGCATGAGTTTATTTTTGTTTAAAAATGTATTTTTCACTAATGCTAACCATGTTAATAAACTTAAATCCCCAATAATAATAGGTTCATTGTTTTCCAAACAACACCTATAAGCCTTGATAATGAGTAATAGTTCTGCCAAAACGATATTGTCATAATTCTTGGGATATGGGTAGGTTTTTGAAATTACATGTTAATGTTTGGTTTGACTCAACAAATCATCAAAGACAAGTTTTGGTTTGAAACTAGAGAGATAGGATGTGAACAAAGAGTTGTTAATCTAATCTACCAAGAATTATAATGAGTTATAATTAGTAAAACGTTTACTTACCTAACACTATTGTTAAAGCCAAAGCCAAAGTCCGTTTGATTATAGTGGAGAGGATCTTGTTATATTTATTCAAAATAGGGATCCAAATTTTTGAATAAATTGTTAGACTTGTTATTGATAAACGTATATTTTGCTTTATTACATTGTTGTAGAAATCATGTTATTCGACCACACAACACTTCTGCTTTTAATATTACGCTCTGTCTTGAAAAGATAAATTGAATGCAAACACTTCCTCGAATGGGAGATGCTGTGAGAATTTTCTCAGAGCTGAAGGAAGGAAGATGTTCTTGACATCCACTCCTGAACCCCCAGAAACTGCAACTGCTGCAGAAGAAGAGCTCGACAAACTCTCGGGCAAATTCTATGCAAGTAACATGTATGATGCTTGCTTCCATGGAACATGATTTTTCAAAAACGTTTTAAAATCAGGATGCCTACACAATAATCCGCAGCTTCGAACAATGTTGAAAAGAATGCTCATTAGAGAGATTTGAGCTAATTGCAAGCTTCTGAAACTGCAACTGGCAAGAAAACCCGCGACCCCTGTGTTCGCCATGATTGACATTTCCAAGTCATGAGGAATTGGGTTTTCACTATCCCAAAGATTGGCAACTGATATTGTTATCATCCTATCGATCCTTGCCAGAAACTTTTCAGGCTTTCCGTTTGAATTTTTATATGCAAGGAAGGGAAGCTACCTTGCCAGAGTTGCATGGCATGCTTGTTCAGGCTGAAAGGAGCTTACCTACTGAACTTGCACTGAAAGATGTGCCAATGGTCAGCAAGGATAAGAAGCTCAAGAAYAAGGGGGCTCCTAAATGGAAGGGTAAGGGCAAGGTTGTTGCCACTAATACTCTTCCAAACCAAAGGCCACTCCAAAGGCTAAWGTAGCAGCACTAAATGAGTGCTACCACTGCCACAAGATTGGTCATTGGAAGAGGAACTGCCACGTCTATCTGGAAGAAAAGAAGAATGATGCTTCATCTTCAGGTATATATGTTATTGAAATTAATTTAGCTACTTCTGCTTCTTGGGTATTTGATACTGCATTGTGGATCTCACATTACTTGTAATGTGCAGGGTCCAAAAAGAAGTAGAAGCTTGAGCAAGGGTGAGGTGGATCTCCGAGTTGGCAATGGAGCAAGAGTTGCTGCGTTAGCTTTAGGAGTTTATATTTTGAAATTACCATCTGGTTTAATTTTAGAACTCAATAATTGTTATTCTGTTTCTGCCATCACTAAGAACATTATTTCGATTCCGGTTTTGGACTCAGAAGGTTTTTCATTTGCTATTAAGAATAATTGTTGTTCTGCATATTTGAAAGATATGTTCTATGTTCGAGTTAAATTATTGAGAGGTTTCTATGTGCTAGACTTAGAAACCAACATCTATAACATAGACAACAAGAAACATAAAACAAATGATTCAAACCCCACTTACCTATGGCATTGTCGATAAAGCCACATAAGTACAAAACYRATAGAGAAACTTCGTAAAGATGGAATTCTAAAARCATTMGATTTTGAATCATTTGGTGTTTGTGAGTTTTGTTTGATGGGGAAAATGACAAAGACACCTTTCACAAGTTCAAGTGAAAGGGCCAATGATCTCTTAGCTCTCATACATACTGATGTGTGTGGGCCTATGAGTACCGTGGCTCGGAATGGTTACAACTACTTTATAACCTTTACTGATGATGTAAGCAAATATGGATATGTTTATCTCATGAGACATTAGTCGGAGTCCTTTGAAAAGTTCAAGGAWGTCCAAAATYAAGTAGAGAACCAACTTGGGAAGAAGATTAAAGCATTGCGATCCAATCGTGGTGGTGAATACTTGTCTCAAGAGTTTGATGATCATTTGAGGCATACTCTCACAATTGACTCCACCAGGGACACCACAATTGAATGGCGTCTCTGAAAGGAGGAATCGAACACTATTGGATATGGTTCGATCAATGATGAGTCTTGCTAAACTTCCTATTTCATTTTGGGGATTTGCATTGGATACAGTTGCATTCACACTTAACAGAGCACCTTCCAAAGTAGTGGAAAAGACACCATATGAGATATGGACGGGAAATGTTCCAAAGTTGTCTTTTCTAAGGATTTAGGGTTGTGAAGCTTATGTAAAACGTTTAATTTCTGATAAGCTAGCACCTAAATTCGACAAATGTCTTTTTGTGAGTTACCCAAAACAGACAAAGAGATACTACTTCTACAACCAAAGCGAAAACAAAGTGTTTGTTGCTCGCAATGGTGGTTTTCTAGAAGAGGAATTGATTTCTAGAAAAACAAGTGGGAGTAATGTATATCACGAAGAAGTTCGASATGAGCAACAAACGGATGAGGTTAACGCCTCATTAGAGGCACCCCAGCATGAAAATGCCCAGGAGGCAATGCATTCAACCCACAACCTGTTGTGGTAGAAACTTCTCCTGTTGTTCCCCAACATAGGTCTAGTAGGACAATACTTCCGTCAAGAAGATATATTGATTTTCTTTTGACAGAAAACTCTAAAATAACAATGTTAGAATCAGAAGAGCCTACTAGTCACAAAGATGCTTTGGAGAGTCCTAACTCTGAAAGATGGCTTATGAAGCCATGAAATCTGAAATGGATTCCATGTCTAAAACTCAATATGGGACTGGTTGATTTGTCTGATGGGTACAACATTGGATGCAAATGGATTTTCAAATTGAAAACAGACAAGGATGGAAACATTAGTGTTTTCAAAGCAAGGTTGTAGCAAAAGGTTTCAAACAAATTCATGGTATAGACTATGATGAAACTTTTTCTCCAGTAGCATGTTGAAATCATTAGAATAATCCTTGCGATTGCTGCCTTTCACGATTTGAAATATGCAAATGGACGTTAAACTGCTTTTTGAATGAGTTTTAAAAGAGGATGTGCATGACACAACCTCAAGTTTTGAAGATCCGAAAAATCCAAGAAGGTATGCAAGCTTAAGAATCCATTTATGGATTGAAGCAAGCATCAAGGAGTTGAACCTCAGATTGATGAGCAGTCAACAGAGTTTGGTTTCTTATAAATGAAGAGGAATCTTGTGTATACAAGAAGTTAAGTGGGCAATTACTTTTCTGGTCTTGTATGTAGATGACATATTCTCATAGGGAATGACAAAACCATCTTGAGTCAGTCAAGCAATGGCTTAAAAGTTATTTTCCCATGAAAAACTTGGAGAGCCGATACACATTGGGAATAAAAATCTATAGAGATAGATCAGGAGACTTATTGACTAAGTCAAGAGACTTAATTGATAAGATTCTTACAAAGTTCAAGTGGAAAGCTCCAAAAGAGGTTTATTCCATGCAACATGGCATTAAACTTGGCAAGACTCAGTGCCCATCGAATCCTGATGAGTCAAGCGAATGAGTAGTGTTCCTTATGCATCCGCAATAGATCCGTCAGTATGCTATGTGTGTTACTCGACCAGATGTTACATATGCTTTGAGTATATGCAGCAGATACCAGTCCAATCTAGGAATGCACACTGGATAGCAACGGTTGATACAGCAAAAGAGTTGTTTGGATTAAAAAGTCATTAAGTGAACTGGGTTGGGTGTTTCCTTCATCGAGAATGGCATCGAGTTGTATTGTGACAACAATGATGCTATTGCTCAATCCATGGAACCTAGATCTCACCAAATCTAAGCATGTGGAAAGAAAATTCCATCTCATTCGAAAAATTGTCGAAAGACAGGATGTAATAGTAAGCAAAGTTGATACTACAGATAACATAGCAGATCCATTGACTAAACCATTCCCTTGACCGAAACATGAGAGTCATACCAGGTCTATGGGGCTTAAGCATATAGGAGAATGTCTTTAGGTTGTTTACTTTATGTTTACAATTGTAAAGAATTCTATGAATGATATGTTTTGAATGTTTATCAATAATATAAATGGTTTGTTCCTTATTTAATTATTTGGTTTAGTATTAAATAAAATGTCCAAATAATTTGTGTTTTCAATAGGATTATCGAAAACGTTTCGATAATGGAACCCTATAAAGTGAATTGAAACCACATGTTATCTGATGTCCCTAATCTAAATCACTAAATTGGACATAAGTGGTTTATTAAAGATTGGCATATAATTAATTGATAGCTCGATTCGATGAGCTATGGAAACATGGAGATGTTTAATCAATTGTATGGATGCATACATGTTGCATTGAGACTTGACCTAGTCTGATTCTAAAGGGTAGAATCAAATCCTTATATTTAGTGGATTCCTTAGACATGAGTATGTCTTAATCGCCACAATATAATTAGTTTAACCTTGACGCTGCTAAACGTCGTGCCGTAATAGGAGGCTATAAAGGCAGTGAACAGGTGGGCTAAAAATTGAGTGGGAGTTATGGTCATACAAGAATGAATAAGTCCTCCTATTTGATAGGATTGGCGTGTAGGCCTCTTGATGAGCGAGAATTGAAAATTGCATGACCATGCGGGATAGGATTAAATGGTTAATCCTTAGTTGAACAATTCGAACTCGAAGATCAAGAAACATAATTTGAGAAATAACATTGTGTTATCAAATTTCACATTAAGTAACTTAAGGAATTCATAATTGTGCAATTGTCTTCGGACAAGTGGGAGATTGAAGGAATATGTCCTTAGAAATATCCGACAATTACTAAATATATATATATATATATATAGAATATTTATGAAGATAATAAAGTTAATTATTATTAGTAATTATATTTACTTGCTAGAGAATAAATATAATTGGTGGGTCCATATTGATTGGACGACAGCTAATATAATTAATCCTATAAGGTCACACAAAAGAATCAGTTGAACAATATATTACTCAGGCCCATAAAGAGTATGAGTCAGTAATCAAATTAGGTTAACAAGAGAATCAGATTCTTTGACCTAGGTTACTAATATTATATATAGGATATAATATCAGTAAAAGAGAGAATAACGTAGTTTGTTWACAGTATTCAAAATATTTCAAACTCTCTCCATCATTCTCTCTTAATTGGAAACCAGTAAAAGCAAGAGTTTATCTCTTCCGTTCTAGCAAACGTTGGTGTTCAATTGATTCTGGTGGACTGAGTTGAGGAGCAACATTTGGAGCTCTCGAGATTATCTTTTCGTACATACTTGTGGATTTCACGCTACAAAGGTAGTATATTCTAATCCACTTTATTATATGATTCATATGTTTGATTGTGAATATGATCCTGAGATAGATGTTAGGAAATCGTTTCCTGAAATTCCGCTAAATTTGCATCTATAAAAATCCTACATCTTAAATAGGAAGTGTAACGAGTATTTTGAAACGGAGGAAATGCTGATAGTATGATACGTATTGTAGTCACATTTTAACATTTTAATTGCATCGCGTGTGCATTTCACCATGTTAAATCAAAATCTAAATATAAATTTCGATTTTCGAACCATATTGATATTAATGTGGAATACTACCTCTGTGCCTCATTCCCTTGTTAAGTTGTTAATTGCCATGTACATTTAACATTTTTGCATTGAGAAATGAGATTTATTGCCCTTAATAAGCTGAAACAAGCAAATTTAAATAGACATCAACTACTTCTTTGGCACTTCAATTCTCTTGCAAACCTACACGAGGAAGAGGAATTGAAGCAGTAAAGAGTACACTGATCTCCTTATTTGTCAAAGTGCAACTTCTTTAATAGCAATATATATATCGTAACAACACCAATTTGGGCTGAGGTGCAAGAAACTACACCTACTTGATTGGGTGTTACTCACTTGGCCAAGTATAATTATTCATTAATTTAAATTTATAATTTAAAAAAACATATATTACAGCTAATATAATTTCCGTTATTAATATGGCACACGTTGGTTCCTTCTACATAATGGAGGAACATGCAACATACAATGATACATGTAAATTTTTTTTCTAGTATTCTGCTTCTTAGGTTGCTAATATAAAGGAACAGATCACGAAGAAACTTAAACTTACTCTATATGATATGATTACTCATTGCTTCTTAGGTTTCTTAAACTCACTCTTTATACYATTACTCATGACTTAGCTTCCTCTCGACAAAAGAATGCAACAACTGGATATTTTTTTAGTTACAAAGGATGTATGACTTTCAACCACAGTAACTTTAATTTTTCTCATTTCACTCGCATCAAAAATAGTTACTAGTGGTGAATTGGAGCCTTCCTTTTGACGGGAGTATAATCCATCATAGTTACACCTTCATCATTCAGGCTGCTATTATCATCAGTTGACAACATACTTGGACTGCTACCTTTGTAGTCATTCCTTGGAATTCCTTCCTTTTTTATGGGCACATTTCTTCTTGCATCTACATCAGAATTCGAAAAATAATAATTCATGTTAGCAAATATATATAGTATGTTACAAAAGAAAATATGAAAATTATATGCACTTGATTCATATTATCTTTAGGGTTAAGGCGATCGTAATAAATTCGTAAATAATTAATTACGTTACCTATAGGTTGCGGAACAATGATGAGGAAAAGGAAGAAGAGTGCGACGATGGTGAAACGAGGATTGCATGGTAGCGCAGCCATCTTTAATTCGGATTAAGGTTTTGGATGATGGATAATTAATAATGTTGGTTAATTAATTAGGTAGGATTTTCTGTTAATAAAATGATTGTGTTAGATTAAGTATAAATAGGCGAATGAAATGAAGTAGGGTATTAGCCACTAGGTAGGAAAACTTGGTGTAGAAATGTCATGGTAGTACGTACCAGGAGGCAGTATCTTGTCCATGTGTTGAGAAATGAGAAACATCCATAACATCATCAACTGTTTATCAACATTGACATTTTATTATATGACCTAAATTAAGTTGCTTGCAAATCATACTATTCTCCTATGACTATTGAACCCTATTATTAATTTGTTATGATAGATAGTCTATTTAATATGGATGAATCTTCGTGATTAATTTGATACGAGTTTGCGGACCAGATACTTTAACGCTTTGTTTGGTTATTGAGACTAAATGGTGGGAATGAGAATCGATCTTTAGTGTAATTTAAATAGGAAAAAACTCTTAAAATCACTATAGGAAATGAAGTTACTCACAACTTTATCTCTATAGGAAACAATCTTAAATTACTTCAAACTTATATTTTTCTCTCCATAGAGACACAATTTTTTAGGAATTTCATTACCACTTGGAGGAGTGGTATTGGGTGGAAATGAAAATTTAAGAAGAAAATTAGATCTTTTGGGATGAAATTCCATTACCATGGGAATGTACATGATATTTCTTCACAAATTAATTCACATTACCACCATTTACTACCAACAATCAAACGAGGTGTGAGAGTATTTAGAAAGGTATTGAAAATCTTGTTTTAAAGTGTTAAAAAATTTCAGGATAATATATTGTACTTCCTCCGTTCCCTTTTGTTATCTTGTTTCCCGAAATGAAATTCCTAAATGTTTGTCTTGTTTGGAATCTATTCTATTTTTAACTTCAACTTTATCCTCCTTTTTCATGGTAAATTGAACCATATTCATTGTTTTCTTCCATCATATTTAACCACTGCACTATCTAAGTTACTCCAAAAAAAAAATTAACTTTTCAACACACATTTATTTTACATTTTCTCATTATACTAGATAAAAAGTTAATAACTCCCTTTTCAAGCTAAGTAAGAAACTTGTTATATTAGCCCTTCCTCTTAATCAAAAATTCATTTTTTTAATTCTCTCCTCGATTCCAAATAAGACAAACAAAAGAAAACGAAGAGAGTATTTACATATGCTAGGAAATTTTTGAGAATTAATTTCGATGTGTATGGGAGCATTCCTACTTACACTTGGGAGTTGGGACTTGGGACTTGGGACTTGGGATTACAACAACTTACACTTGCATATTTAACATAAATACATATGGAAGCATGTTTTTTACATCAAAAAAACTAGTTACTCATGTGATACTGTCATACTGGAGTTAAGTCAATAAGAAAGACCTAAACTTTCTTTATTTTCACCTTTAAAGATCTTTTACTTTTTTTTCACTGATAAGGACCTAGGGTTAGATTTCAAGCAAGTTAAACAACATTTGACTCACCTTTAACCTCGCATACTTCTTTAATGATTAATTTATTAATTTATATTTCTAAAAGTAACCAAAGTAGAATAATATTGTACAAATAATATTATAATGTTGTAAAAAATATATAAAAAAAAGGAACTCGAATTATTTCTTTTCAACCTCTAAAACTTTTATCAATTTTCTTTTTCAACCTAATGACAACTAAACAATTGATGTTTGGATGGTGTATGTTTAACTAGTTCGTAAATTCAATTCCAAAACTAAACACACACCTCTTCCCATTTGAATGATCAACCTCACATCAAACACACTTTCATCACTAATTCCAAAAACACTTTCATTCTATCCTCATTTTATCTATCCTGACCTAATTACACCTCAACCAACTAGGGGATAAATGAAAGAGGATAAAGTTATTCGTTTTTATGTTATTTCTATTTTCTTACTTTTAATAATTCAATCAAGTTTATTTATTTGTTTGTTTATTTTGATCCAAGGATCCGTCTTAATCATACATTATTCGTTAGAGTTCACTCTAAGGTCATGCTTGGTATGGGAGTAATTAATATATTAAGGGGTAATAAAAGTCAAATTTGAGAAAATTAAGAAGAAAACATATGAATTAAGATAGTGATAGAGGGATAATTACATTTTTTGTGACTAAAAAAAGGGAAAAGTGGGGTAATAATTACCCCAATATGAAGGTAACTATTACTCAATTGTTAATAGGAGTTGGTTTGTTACTCTTATTAATTGTGGAGGAGGGTAACTATCTCCCCCAAATGGGGATAATAGTTTCCCTTTTTCTCCTACCACCACTATTTTATCCTCCCCACCCACCATCACTCTATCCCTTTATTTTCATCTGATCTCTAAATACCTTTGTTTTCAAAAGTTTGACGACTTTTATTATCCCTTAATATATTACACCAATACCAAGCGAGACTTAAAAGATAAAGGAGAACATTAATAATGAAAAGAAAAGTAATAGATCCTTAAAGGTAAAAAATAAAGAAAGTTTAGGTACTTATCAGCTTAACTCCATGATATAGTTTATTGACCTCGTGCAATATTTACTCAATTCCAGTTATAGTTTTATACTTTCATTATTTACTGATAAATTAGAATGGTTGCATTAACTATTCGACTAACAATTTAACATTATGCTATGATTCTTATGACCCATGGGTTGAACTGAGTCAATTGACTAGAATATCAAATGATCTAATACGAAAATTAATCAATTAAACCATGAAATTGAAACAAAAATATTCATTTTATTTCTTCTTTAATTTGAGGCAAAGAATAATATCATAAATAAGTAGTCATATTTCATTCACAATGATGATATAAATAATATAGATGTGAAAACTATATACTTATTAGTCATATTTATGGAAAATATTAAAAATAACTGTTATACTTTTAAAGCGCACTGTTTATGTTCCACTTCCATCCTATGTTATTCGAACTCTTTATTTCACCTCAAGTATTTGTGTCGGACACTCGGACTCTGACACTGAAACATGAATACGACAGTTGAACACATAATTTTGGGCTAAACTTAAATTTTRTTCACGTCATAGTGGAGTCGAAAATGGGTATTTGAGTCCAAGTAACATAAGTTCCACCACATCTAACTTGATGCAATCAATGATTTTGGATATATATATATATTTTTTTCATCTCGAGTTATAGATATGTAGGCTTCATGAACCTTTGTGATGAAGATTTTTTTACTGTAAAAGTATCACGTGTGCGGTAATGACATCAGAGATTTATAGTTTAGTAGCAGTTATAGATATGGTGTTAATTTTATTTTATTTTTATGTATAGATCTTGTAGAAGTAGATGATTGATGATTAGGATGTTAAGTAGTTATATTTGAACCGTCTAATATTTTTCAATCGACTCTTATACATCGTATCTACATACCCCACATGCGTGTATGAGTTGAGACATTAAAAATGTCGACCATAGGCTACCCTAATTTGTCAAAGGCTCAATTCAGTAGTGGACCTCATAAATTTTAGGGGTTGTCGAGGATTGTTCAATTCCAGGAAGCAAACCTTGCAACTCTGTTATCACATTAGGACAATAATAATCTGATTAAGCTCTTAATAAGGCTCAACATGAGCATTAATCTTTGCATCTAATCTCAAATTCAGYCAACTTTCATTCACTATACGTGGCAATTAATTAGGGTACATGCTAACATAATTATCAAGATTACAAATGTAATTTGGATCACACTATGACTGATTATTGTAGCGTTTAAGCTAAACAACCGACATTAAATAGCAAAGATGTCATCACATCCAAGATAAATAAAGGCCCTTAATTTGTCTCTTCAAAATTTCACATGGGGTTGTAATTTGCATGCACCCTTTTTTTTAAACCTTGCTGCCTGATGGGGTGATGGCTATATTTTGTATCCCAGTTGCATACTTGCATGACTATATTGCCTAGTTATTACATTTTTTTGAAAGAAAATTTTGCATCAATCAACCTTTTTGAATAGACAAAATTGACTTCAATAGCACCAACAAACTTGGGTCGAGATACATGAAACGATACCAACTTCATCAGATGCAAGAGGCAGCACCAACTCGATGGTCATGTGCACTACATAGCATTAAATGAGGTCGGCGGTGAAATATTTTATCAAAATTCAACCAAAAAAATTAAGGCACCACAAGAGGAGAAGTAGATGCACAACTACAAGAGGTTTCACTCGACCTCAACCTTATGAGAAGTAGATGCACCACAATAGCAATACTACTTTGATTAACTCAAAACACAAAACTAATTTTATTCATTAACTCTTAAAGTATTTATTTATAGGTAACAATTCCTTGCCAATCAAGAAAAAATATAGCAAATAAAAGATAACTTTCTAAAAATTAATCTTATCTTAAAAGAGTATCTTAATCTAATATCAAGGTAATAATATCCTAACAACCTAACAAACTCCTAATTCTTTCATCACGCGTAACTTTTGAACTGACATATTACAATCTTGCGATTAATAGACGACTCGACAAAAATAAGATAAAATAACACTAAATAACACTAAATAAATTATTCTGATGCTATTGAATACGCATCAAACTCCTTGTCTTGAAATCAACCTTGTCCTCAAGGTCGTTTGAAACATGGAATGAAATCACTAGCTTTATAACAAATCACTTGCCCGAGTAAAACTTGATAGGTGTCAAAATTAGCATGATGAACAATAATCTTTCTTCCATAGTAGTGGTGTTCCAATTCGAACCATTATTGTAGGCTTGTTGTGCGTCTATGGAAAGCCACACATAATCACCAACACTAAATGGAGCCTTGTGATGCAGAGCCAAGAGATGATCGTTCTTTTTTTATTATGAAGCCACTTGTACATCTTCTTCGACTAATATTATATATTATATCGTAGATGATCAGAAGTAGCTAGTTGTTATAGTACTAACCATGTCTCCCTCCTTGACCTTGTCTTGGGTTTCAATAGTTGTTTCCTCTTTGATAGTCGCAGGTTGTGATGGTAGTGGTTGAAGTACTAACAAGTCACCATCATCGGATTAGGGAGACAACATGGGAATGACTTGATGAGCACTCGTGAAGTCCTTCACATCCTCCCCCTTCCCTTTAAAGACATGGTGGGCTAGTGGTGAAGAGGAAGTACGCTCGAGTCTGCTCCTCTTCATCTTCATGAAATTGTGATAATAATGCAAGATGGTCAGAGAGAGAAATTAATACCATTGACGAACAATTAGCTTGCATATTCCCATAATCCTTACAACGAAAACACACTTTAGTTTGCGTTGTGTTAAGGGCAGCCTTGACAGTAGGGGTACACTTATCGTGTAATGTGTTAGGTGAATCTCAAACCTTAGTCGAGGAAGAAACAACAACCATGGATTCACTTATTAAATTGTCGTTCGACAATTGCAGCAAGCAAACAAAGATCATCAAACATCTCAGACGAACTCAACTCACATACAAATCAAATGTATTGTGCCAACCCCAACAAAAATTTAGAACACTTATGGTCTTCGTCTTCACGACAACCATAAGCCAGAATTTTGCTTTAATGATCGAATTAAACTTGATGAATAATTTTTGTTTATATGATTTCAACACAAAAGGCTTGTGCAACTGTGCATCTTCGATTTTAAGGAGTTCCAAGTTATATTCTTTCCCTTTTGGTCTCTAACATGTTGTGATTGCAAGTTCTCGTACCAAGTAGAAGCATAGTCGGACAATCTTAAAATTGCGAGTTTAAAGCATATGTGGTCTTCAAGATTTTTATGATTAAAATGCGATTCATAGGACGAGATCAATCAAGGTAAAGTTTTGGGTCTTTGGTCGTTCCTTCAAATTCTGGTAATTCACCCAACTTTAATTCGAATTCTTTGGCTTTAGGCCTTTAGTTGGAGTGAAAAGGCAGCAAATGAGCCTTCGAGCTTCATGATATGTTGGCCGTATGGGATATTACGCGATTCTGCTTGCTCCAGCCATGCAACGAGGTCTTTAACTCTTGGGGGTTCACCCATATTTACCATTGTGAGATCGTCCATGGACCACAATATCTTTTTCTAGCGCCAATATAATTGATGTGATAGCCTCAACTACAAGGGGTTTCACTCGGCTTCAACCTTATGAGAAATGGATGCACCACAATAACAACGCTACTTTGATTAACTTTGAACACAAATCTTATTTTATCCCTTGACTCTTAAATATTATGCGTAACAATTCCTTGCCAAACAAGAAAAGACACGGAATATAACAAATAAAAGATAACTTCCTAAAAACTAATCTTATCTTAAAAGATTATCTTAGTCTAATATCAAGATAACAATATCCTAACAACCTGATATCTTGATCTAACATTAATAAATAATATCCTAACAACTTAACAAACTCCTAATTATTCTATCAATCACACATAACTTTCGCACCAACGTATCTCAATCTAGCGATTAATAGACGACTTAATAAAAATATGTAAAATAACACAAAATAAATTATACTAATTGTAGGCATGTGCCCTTATCGGGCCTCGTCCTACTTCGATTTAGAATTGTGGGCTTGAGCCACAGATACCGCACGTGAGTGAGTTGGGTGTGTTGTCGATAGAGGGGATCGCCACCGTGCCTATACAGGTTAATCACGGACGCCCGAAACATTGGTACAAAACTAATAGCCCCAATGTTAAGTCTAGTAACCAGAGTGTGAGTTTGGGGATATGGTATGAATCAGATCTTTGACCCAATCCACCCGCATGTAGCGGCCTATACTCGGTATCATTGTAGTTCTTGAATCATAATCATTGAATTTAAATAGCCTATCGATTWGACCTTAAAAGGCTCATTAACCTAGTATTGCTACAAGATTTGATTTCTATTATACAAGCATCGCTACCTAGTCTAATAATTGTGATCACTTTGAATTAATCAAATTAATATGATGCTTAAAATTTGTTCGTCCATAATTAATCTGAATTTGATGTGATTTAAGCAAATTCCAGTCTTGATTAAGCAATCAAAATTGTCATGCGCATAAGAATCGAGAATAATAATATACAAGAATTGAAAACTCAAATATATACAAATCAACTCACCTTGTATCTCTATCAAAAGAAAAAAAAAGATTAGTGTATTAAAAGCTTTGCTTCCAATTGAATTGCTTATCACAACAAAGGAAATCATTAACATTGACAATTACAATTAAAACAATTGCGATAAGTCGAAAATGATTGGAAACAAATGAATTTACATGATTGAAAACCATAAACAAAACGAAACTAAATGTATTACATTAATTGAAAATAATAGCAAGGGAAGAGATAGAGCGAGTTTGATTGAATAGCCTCAGAATTTGTACCTAAATCCGCAAAGATACGACTCCGAAAGCTGCGACGAATTTGAGGGACTTTTGTTTTTTTTTATAGTAGTTAGTGTTTGTGGATTAAATTTGAATGAGAGAGACTTTGAGAGCTTTCAAATTGCACGAATACTGATTTTCGTTGATGGAAGATGATTTTTGTTGATTTTTTTGTTGATGTTCGAATAAACACCGAAAGTGTGAATTTATAGACTTTTGGGGAAGGATAAGATAGCAAAGACTAATTCTGTTTGTCTTTCGTCTGATATCTTTGGGAATTTTTGCATCTCTATTTTCTAGATCTATCCTACGGTCCAGGAATATCCTAGATATGGATTTTGGCTTCCTTGGAGATCAAGGTTAACCTTCTAGAATATTCCGGATCATTCTTGAATTTTCTAGATTTTTCTTAGAATTTATGAATTTATTTATTTTTGCAAACTTATAAAAATCAAAAAAATTATTTAAAAATACTAGCAAACTCAGAAAAATAAGAAGAATAAGATGAGAATGAAAAATCTTAGAAATGACCTTTAAAAATAATTCTAAAAATTGTTTTTCTAATAAAAATGTTCGAAAAAAAGAAAATAATTAAAATAAATATTTTCTGCCTATTATTGGGCCCACGGTGTATGTTTTCAAACTCAATTTTAATTCAACTCATGCAAATGTGTTTTATTTATGGATTTCGTCACAACTTTTGGAATCAATTCTATTTCGAAATGTCGTACTTTTCATCACCGGCTATTCCATTTAAGGAGACACTTTTAGGTTTCTACACTAATGCTATTGAATACGCATCAATTTCGGCCAAATTATTTCATCATCGACCTCATTTATGCTATGTAGTGCACCTTATCATCAAATTGGTGTTGCCTCTTGCACTCGATCAAATTAGTGTTGTTTCATGTACCTCAGCCCAAGTTGGTGCTATTGCGCCAATTTTGGCATTAGAATTTTTTTTAATCTTTCTTCTTTTTAAGCTAAAGTATTTGTACATGACAATATGAAATTCAATTTTCCGGAGGGGTATTGGTGACTAATTTCCTATGGTCTGAAGGAATTCGTAATTCCATGGAATGAGATCAAATTTCCTACGCATTATAACCCTCCAACCAAACACAACTCCAGTTTGGTATTTTCTAGTCGTAAGAAATTTCATTTCGAAGTGATATATGGAATCGCGGAAATCCGATCTATAGAACTTGAGTTACGATCAAAAGAGTGAACATGTATCAAATTTGTTCCTTTTCAATTCATATATCTCATTATCTTCAACTCAAATTCGACTTCACTAGCTATTTTTCGACCCTTGTGGAAACTAATTCGTCAACTTTCTTTGCAATAATTATCCAATCCATTCAAGATTACTTCGAAAGCATTCAAATAGCTATAAAACTACCTGAAAGATTAGGAAATCAACAAACAAAGCGTGATAGAGCACAAAATGGATAATCAATTAATTCATGGGATTGAAAGAGTGTGCAGAGCTTATTTATGGCAGGGTTCTTGTTTCCTCACAAAATCTGGTGTTGTTAGGTGGGATGAGGTTTGCAAACCAATTAAGTTTGGAGGTTTAGGGATCAAAAATACAAATTTGTGGAATCTCTGTAATATAGCAAGACATGTTTGGGCTATAGCTCATAAAAAAGATAATTTGTGGATCAAGTGGGTGAATTCTGTGTATATTAAGCAACAAGAATGGTGGGATTATAAACATCCTGCAGATTACAGTTGGGTTTGGCGAAAGACTTGTATGGTGAAGGACTTATTATTGCAAAAAGGGCTCCAAGCTGATATCATGCAGATGTCAAGGTTTTCTGGTTCTTTGCTTTATCAGAAGTTGGATAGTAACAATGTGAAAGTTCCTTGGTGTTCCTTTGTTTGGAATAGGTTAACTATTCCCAAGCATAGGATCATTGCTTGGATGATAATGAGAGATAGACTTAAAACCAGGTCTAAGTTGTTGCATCTTGGTGTTATTGCTGAGGAGTCCTGTTTGTTCTGTACCACTGAGAAGGAAAACTGTGCAACATCTTTTTTTCGAGTGCAGGTGTATTAGGCAGATCTGGGATAGTGTAAGGCAGTGGATGCCTAACTGTTTTGGGTCTAATTATTTGCAAAGCTTGCGATGAGTGCAGAAGAGCAGGATGTCACAGTTTTAGAAGTTTGTGTGCTATGCTATTCTTAATGCTACTGTCTATTTGGTCTGGAGAGTTAGAAATAGATTGTTTTGGTCACATACTCCTTTGGTTTGTCATGATGTGTATAAGCAGCTTCATAGTGATATAGTGTGTCGAGTTAAGCAAGTGTTGCCCTCTAAGCTGTCTAGGAAGGAGCACAATTGGTTTGATCAGTTTTGTAATAGTGGGTAATTTGTATTTTAGTTGTGTTGTTTAGCCTTTATTCTTTCTTAGGGTGCCAACCTAGTTGGAATGCTTTGAGAACATTGGCTAGTTAGGGTGTTTTGTCTTTTGCACTTAATAAAATTTTATTTTTACTGAGCAAAAAACAATGGATAATCAATACAATTGATACCTAAAATGCAATTAAATAAACTAATATGCTCTAATAATGCAACCTAAAATGCCTAAACACTCTATATAAATGTGTTTCATCATATATAATACTCCGTATATTTTTGGGTCTCAATCATGAGATTAAGTATTTTGTTGAAATGGTATATTAACAAGGTGTTAATACTCACAAAGTTTTTCTACGATCAGTGTATGTACCTCCTCCTTCCAATCATATGTGAACTCTTTCGAAGCTTGAGATTTTCAGAACTAAAAAATTTAAAAAATTTATATCATTGAGTGCAATTGTTCTAATCCTACATGCTTTTCTAAAACAAACAAGGACCTCGAATGGCGTGCAACTATCGTCGAAGAGTTCAATATACACGTATTTCAAACAATACTTAATTACGAAACAATACCATTTGATGATAAAAAAAATGTATATAACTGGCTCCAAATTAGAGTTGGCAAAGCTGATCCCAATCAGAATTATCCGATTTGCATTCCGATTTGGGATCAAGATAGGCGATTCGAAATTTGATCCGAATACCAAAATGGTCAGGTCCTGGTCCAAATCCGATCTAAAACCAACTCAATCCGAAGCCAACATGTAACGCAAACAATCCGACCCGAACATGACCATTTCGAAATCATCTCGGTTCGAACCCACCTGACCCGAAAATAATTTGTTTCAGTTAATATTCGAAATTGTTAATAATATAAATAGTTGATGATTCTATATATTTAATATCTATTGCAAATAAAATAATTTTATTTACTAATGAAATCCGCATTTTAAAAAAAAATCAAAATATAAGCCGTTCTAAATTGATATAACCCGAAACGACCCAATTTTTACTTTAGAAAATATTAATATATAAAGTTGATCCGAAATCTCAAATCGAAACAGTTCTTGTCCTTGAAGAAAGGTTTCTGCCAAGCCTATGGATGGCAATTCAATCCGGATTCGACCCGAATCCACTCCGATCCGAGGGAAAAAATCTGTTCCGAGTCCGATATAAATAAAGTCTGACTCCGACTTCATTAAAAAATCCGACTCCGAGTTGGAGGAGGGTTGGAGTCGGATCTCACAAAAAATCCGACTTTTATGCAATTATTATCATTTAATTTTTATATTTAATAAGCTACTTAAGTATAATGTATAGTCAAAAACTTTATTTCATATAAAAAAAAGATTAAACGTAAGAAAATTAATAGAAAAAAAAACAAAAAATACACTTAAAAGTAGAGAATTTTTTTAAAAAATATATATATAAGGGAGGAAAAATTCGGATTCAAGTCGGATCGGAGTCGGAGTCGGATCTCGGATTTGAAAATCGGAGTTGGAGTCGGATTCTCGGATTCAGATCTCGAAGTCGGAGTCGGATGCTGATTTATAATCCGATTTCCTGTAGGGTCGGAGTCGAATTATGCATAATCCGCTCCGAGTCCGGTCCATTGCCATCACTAGCCGAGCCGATGAATGTTGCCCTTCATAAACCTATTTTGTATAAACACACATCAATTGCCTTTGGAAAAAAAGGTCTTTGCGTTAAGAGTTGATGCCCTTGATAAAGGGTCCAGTAGAAAGACTTTCTCTTTGAAAAAAGAGGTTAATTTATCGATTAATGCCTTTGATAAAAAGATCTTTTGTATTCACTTGAATAAGTAACTTAGAGTCCTTAAGCTTGTAAACTGATGCCCTAGGCATAGTCTGAAAGCTCGAATTTAGCCTCTTTAAGCTTGTAAACTAATGCCCTAAGCATAGTTTGAAACCTAAGGTTAAGTTCTTGTCGTTTAAAAATCTAAGCACTTAGCCAGGATTGTAAGCGACAAGGAAATAATGTGGGCTGATGAGCCGTATTGTGAACTTGTAAGTCTTGCCTCTTAGGCAAGCTTGAAAGTTCAAAAATAGTGCTTGTAAATCATACCTAGATTTGAAAGCAAAAATAACATGATAGAGAAATATATAGGAAACAACAMAAAGACATGCTCGTTTCATTGATTGAAGATTGATGACATATATCATTTGATTACAAAAACATAAAATGATAAAACTTCTCTAAGAGAACTGAAAGAATTACATGTAATACCTCTTGAGCTTATTAGCGTTCCAAGTACGCGGGAGCCATTTTCCATCCAAGGTTTTAAGTTTGAAGGTTCCCTCTCTGACGGCTTCTACAATCTCGTAAGGCCGCTCCCAATTTGGGGTGACCTTGCCCTACTCATTGGCTCTGCCGAGTGCTTCCATCTTTCGTAACACCAGATCACCAACTTTAAAAGATCGAAGATTGACCTTCTTGTTAAATTCTCTGGTCATCCTCATCTTGTAAAGTTGTTGTCTCAACAAAGCGTTCCCTCGGATTTCAGGAACCAGATCAAGATTGTGCCTTAGAGCAGCCCAATTGTCTTCCTCGTGTTAAAGCATGACTCGCGGAGTGGGCTCATAGACCTCAATTGGCAATACCGCTTCGGAACCATAAAGTAGCATGAAAGCTGATTCACCAGTAGAACCCTTGGCAGTTGTTCTTATGGACCACAACACATTATAAAGCTCTTCCACCCACAAACCTTTTGCATTATTGAGCTTTTTCTAGATTCCATCGCTGATAAGTTTGTTGAAGGCTTCTACTTGGCCATTTGCTTGTGGGTGAGCAACAGAGGCGAAATGAGCTTTGATATCCTGCCTATCCAACCAATTCTTCAGCATTGGGGTCTCAAACTGTGGTCTATTATCAATGACTATGGACCTTGGCACTCTGAATCGAGTAATGAGATTCTTCCAAATGAACCCTTCCACATCAGTGGTTTTGATGCTACGCATCGGCTCCGCCTCCACCCATTTGGTGAAGTAGTCAACGGCAACTAACACATACTTCCGTTGTCCAGAAGCTTGGGGGAAGGGTCCGAGGATGTCCATGCTCCATTTGGCGAAGGTAAATGGAGAGAGAATGGGTGTGAGATTGTTGGTTGGCTAATGGATGAGCTTCCCATGAATTTGAAATTTATGGCATTTCTTGACCATAGTGATTGCATCTTGTCTCACCAAGGGCCAATAATACCCTGTTCTCAAAGCTTTTTCTGCTAAAGGCCTTCCTCCAATGTGTGCCCCACAAAATCCTTCAACAGGTCTTCCAATATCTCTTTGCTCTTGTCGGGAGTCACACATTTGAGGAGAGGATGGGAGAATGATTTCTTGTAGAGCACCCCATTCCAAAGAACAAACCATGAGTCTCTAGCTTTGACATATTTTGCGCGGATGGGGTCAGCTGGCAAGTTTCCATTCTGCTTATATTCTAAAATCTCATCCATCCAAGTGTTGCCTCTGTCAATGAAATGAGTTTGATTCAAATCTTCAATACTTCTTTTATCAATGACTTCCCAAAAAACCGATCTCTGATCATTGCCGGTCGCGGAGCTTGCAAGTTTGGAGAGGGCATAAGCTTGATTGTTTTCTGATCTCGGGACTTGAGTAAGAACAAAGCTTTCCAACCCTTCCACCTCCTTTTTTATCATCTGGAGATACTTGATCATATTTTCATCACGAGCCTCATAGCTTCCATTTACTTGGCTTACAATCAGCTGGAAATCAGACATTGCTTTAATACATTTTGCCCCAACTGCTTTACACATCTTGAGACCCGTTATGAGGGCTTCATATTCTGCTTCATTGTTGGAGGCTTGAAAATTAAACCTCATTGCATATTCATAAACATCGCCTTTTGGAGACTTGAATTGAATACCTGCCCCGCACCCGTTTTGAGTGGCCGAGCCATCAWCAAATAACACCCAGCGATTTTGTTGAGGCTCTCCAACATCAGGTCGCGTCATCTCAACAACAAAGTCGGCAAGTGCTTGCCCTTTGATAGCCTTCCTAGGCTCAAACTCAATATGGTAGGCATTCAACTCAACAGCCCATCAAAGCATTATTCCAGAGGTCTCTCACTTTGAAAATGGTTGCTTGAGGGGCTGATCAGTATAGACAATAATGTGGTGAGCCACAAAATATGGTCTCAACTTCCAGCAGGCAGTGAACAAGGCAAGCCCAAACTTCTCCACCGTTGAATAACGGTGTTCAGCACCTTGAAGAACGTGACTGACGAAGTATATCAGCATTTGAATGCCCTCCCTTTCAACAATGAGGACGGCCGAAAGAGCATGGTTCATTTGAGACCGCCAAGTACAAGTACAATGGCTCCCCTTCCAAAGGACTCACTAGTCGGGGCAGTGAATGTAAATGTTCCTTGAGCCTTGTAAAGGCAGCTTCTACTTCTTCTGTCCACTCAAACTTTGCTCTCTTTTTTATTACATCGAAAAAATATTGACATTTGTCACCAGATTTTGATTAAAATCTCCCCAYAGCTGCTAGGCAACCCTTAAGCTTTTGGACTTCTTTCACATTTCTTGGAGAGGACATGTTAAGAACTGCTTGGACTTTATCCGGATTGGCTTCTATCCCTCGCTGATCAATGAAGTAGCCAAGAAACTTTCCAGAGGTTACCCCAAAAGTGCATTTTTTGGGATTCAGCTTCATGTTGAAATGACGGAGAGTTTCAAACGTCTCCCTTAGATCAGTTGGATGGCACTCCAAAGTCCTATTCTTGATGATCATGTCATCAATGTAGGCTTCCACATTTCTGCCAAGCTGAGCCGCAAAGATGGTGTTAACACACCTCTGAATAGTCGCAGGGGAATTCCGAAGACCAAATGGCATCACACGATAGCGGTAAAGACCATTGGTTGTCACAAAAGTCGTTTTGTCTTGATCTTCTTCCTTAAGGGGGATTTGATGAAATCCGGAGAAAGCATATACAGAGCTTAAAGCTTGATGACCAGCAGTCGAATCTACCAATTTGTCAATCTTCGGGAGGGGAAAACTGTCCTTGGGGCATGCCTTGTTCAGATTAGTATAGTCTACGCACAGCCAAGGGCCATTTGGCTTAGGTATAAGAACTACGTTGGCTACCCACTCGGGGTAATTACAAGGGTGTATAAAACCCGCATCAATCATCTTCTTCACTTCTTCATCGGCGACCTTACTTCGAACTTGCCCCCAGTTCCTTTTCTTCTGTTTAACCGGCTTGCATCCCTCCTCCACATTTAATTTGTGCTGAGCTACCTTCAGGTCTATACCAGGCATTTCTTCGGCTGAAAACGCAAAGACATCATGAAATTCCCGAAGAAGAGCTTTCAAATCTTGCCCCACTGAAGAGTGAGCAAGAGAGCCTATCTTCACTGTCCTCTTCGGACGCGATTCATCCAGAATAAAGTCTTTGGGCTTCTCGTCTTCCTTGGGAGGTGAAGACATCCCTTGGAGGCTGTGAACGGAGAYTGTTTCTTGAGTCACCAGCACTTCTCCAGCCTTGCGTTTCTTGTTTTCCATTGATTGATCACTTGTCCTGGTGTCCTCTTCCGTGTCTGAAGAGACAAGTTTGAGGGCAGCAAGGTAACATTCTCTGACCGACTGTTGGTCTCCGTAGATCGACCCAATGTTGTCATCATTACAGACAAATTTCATAAGTAGAAGATGAGTGCAATTACTGCTTTGATTTTGTTCAACGTGGGGCGGCCTAGTATTATGTTGTAGGCGGTCATATCATTCACTACCAAAAATTGTACAATCTCATGCCTACACTTGTCTTTTCATCCAAACCTGATAGGCACATATATAGTTCCCACTAGTCGAACAATGCCCCCTCCAAAACCCACAATTGGATGATCAGCCTTGACGAAGGAACTGTCATCGAATTTAAGGTTAGAAAGGCAACTGAAACTTATGATATCAGAAGATCTTCCAGTATCAATCAAAATTCTCTTCACTTGGCCACTTTAAGTTCCACCACGAGGGGATCGTCGTGTGGAACCTTGACCGATGCTACATCTCTGTCTTTCTTGGAGATTCGAACCTCCGGGAAATTGTCATCCTGAACATTATCTGTGGTCATCACCTAAGAAAGACTACGCAAATAATCCTTTCTTCCTTTCATAGTGGGACCTCCAGCAACAAACCTGCATGACATGACCAATGTCTTGATGGAATTGGCAATATCTCGAAATGTCTCGTTTTTCTCTCTCTGACTTCATGGGGGGAGGGTCACGTATGTTCACCTTCCCCTTAACATCTTTGTAGACCAAGTAAAGATCCTTGGTGTACTCATACTTCGGACCTTCAAACTCAAACTTCCTTCTTTTCTTATTTGAATTGTATCCCTTGTCAAACTTTTCATCAATATAATAAGTTTCGGACCTCTTGTGTCCACTGTATGAACCTATCAGATCATTTCGATCTCCTCTTCTAGAGGATCCTGCAGCTCTGTCCTTCTCCTTCTTATTGGTAGCATTACACAACTCCTCAGCATGTATCCACAACTCAGCTTCTTGGAGTGCTTGGTGATGTTTCGGCAGCTTCGTTTGAGGAGGTCAAAACAGAACTTACTATCCCTATTCAACCCTTGAATAAAGCTGTTGAAAGCTACATCATCAGACAAACCCTCAATCTGAAGAGATTCATAGTTGAAGCGTTTGACGTAACTTCGAAGAGACTCTCCAACTCCTTGTTCCACCTTCCCCAAGTGGATGTTGTACTTCTTCTCCCTTCTGCTAGCCATAAAGTGATGTGAGAAAATCAAAGCCAGCTGACTGAAGTTGTTGATGGAGTTTGGTGGAAGATCATTGAACCATTTTTGTGCAATTCCCTTAAGAGTAATGGGAAAGTATCGACACCAGGTGGCATCATCGGCAGGATGAGTGAGCATCAAGTGCTTATAAGTGGAAATATGGTCATCAGGATCTCCTTTACCGTCAAAAGGTTCAATTGTCGGCAGCTTAACCTTTTGCATGGCAGCGGAGAGAATCGCTGCTTAGAGAAAAGAATGTTGAGAAATGGAGAGAGTCCGAATTCGCTCTTCCAAGTCGGGTTATCCTGAAGGAAGGAGATTGCCTTGGATGTCATATTGAGATTTGCCAGGTCCTGTTGTTATCATATCATTGCCTCTTCTCCCCTGGCTGCCATGGGAGATGTGATAAGAGCCTCCAAGGGAGAGTGTTGGATCACGCATACTTGAGGAAGAAGCGGAGAAGGATGAGACTTCCTCTCCGTTCTCGTAACCTAAAATTCCTCTTTTTTCATTCAAAATGGACCTTGCATCTAGCTTCTTCATCTGTCGGTCTTTGATCATTTCTCTTAAATCTTTGTTCTTAACTTTCTTGTCTTCAATAACTCCCCTCACATCCTGACGAGGAGTGGGAGGAGGAGTTCCTTGATTGATAAATCTTTTCTGTGTTCACTTGAAGAGGTTGAACAGAAGGGGGTCTTTGAGGAGCATACTTGGGTGTGTCCTGGTATTTCCTCGTCTTTGGTTCATCAAACTTAGTTGCAACCTGAGAAGTGATGTCTCTTCTGAATCTTTCAAACTTAGAATTACTTTTCTTTTTTCGTGGTTCTCCATGGGAGATACTACGGAGGGTGGTGGTCTTGAACTTGGGAACTTCCAAAGTCTTAAAACTTCCTGCTGGCTTCTTGCCTGCCCTTGCCTCCTTGAGCTCTTCCTCGTAGGTCAGCTTGGCTTGGGCAGCAGCCCCTGTTCGGCTTCTTCTTTGGCTTGCTGAGCAGCAGCCTTCTCTGCTTTCAAGGACTTGACGAAGTCCATCATTCCGGAGAGATCCTTCATTAAGCCAGCAAGTTGACCCACTGTCACATACTGATTATCACCCAAATCCACGTCTTCTTCTGGATGACTTTGCTTGGTCTGGCGAGGATTGATTTGCTCTCTCTCTCTCTCTCTCTTCAGCGGGGTGTGGAAGAGAGACTTCATCATGAAATAACTTATCAATGTTGCCTTGGTCTTGGTGACCTTGTTGAGGACTTGTTGTGGAACCTTCGCTCACCATCTTGAATTGTCTTCCCCACAGACAGCGTCAATGTTTCAGCCCTTAGGAAGAGACACTTACTTATAGGTTCGGGGGATGACTTTCTCTTGATGCTATGAGCATATTCTCCAAGCTAAGGTAAGAATATGAAAAGTCCAAGTCCAAAAGTCTTCAAATTGTCACGTGCCGACACCATGAAGCACCTACAAGAAGGCGAGTAATCTATTGGATTATCGCCCCCCCCCCCCCCCCCCCCCCCCCCCGCACGCTCAAGTTAGTATTTGAATGAGGAGGGAGAGAAGAGTATATAAAGTCTAGAGAGAGAAAGTAGAGAGAAGTTAGAGTAATAATTGGTAAGAATGATTGATGAGATGTCATGGAATGTCCCCTTTTTGGAAAATGTGAAGGTATTTATAGCCTTCATAGAGTGTCAAGATTGCGACAAGTGTCCCGAACTTGGCAATTTGAGCCTAAATGGGCCTCTCAAAAGACTTGGGCTTTGAAGAAAGCCTTTATATTTCTGTACGTATTTGTACACATATTTGTACTATATGAATATACTTTTGTATGTATTTTGCACATGAATTAAAACACATAAATGGGCCTTGGGCCTTAATCATGGAATTGGGTCCAATTTGAAGAAATCGCCCCACTTTCGCTGGGCTGCATTAGAAACCATATTTGTTCCGACCGAACTATAGTTCGAAAATGAAAATTGATTCGGACCGGTACGTACTCGATCCGATTATAAGTAGATCCTAAAATGATCCTGATCCGAATGGTCTGATCCGAATCCGATCTGATTGTCACCTCTAATCCAAATGAGTTTATAAGACAAAATGCAATTTTTGATGTGAGTGGTTAGTGAAAAAAGGGTCAAATTGCCAAAAAAAAAAAAAGGGTCAGTTATTGCCCAAGGGCATTAGCAATAAGATATGGATTTTGATGAAAGTTTTAGTTCGATCGTTAAGCCTACTACAAATCATCTAATTCTTTTTTTCTTCGTTAAGCCTACTACAAGTTTTAGCTGAATAACTTGACAATTGAATGTTAAAACATATTTTCTTACCGAGGAGATCTATATGAAATAACCTCCATGTTTTTATAATATAAAAGTAGAAGAGAATATGTAATGGGTATGTAAAAAAAAAAACAAAAAGGAAAATGACGTATTAATAATAATCCTCATAAATTTGAGGAAAATTAAAGGAGTGGAAAAGGAATTCCAAATTCTCATAGTTGAAAAATGAAATATGAAATATGAAGTTGAGAAAAAATAGATCGGAATCATGCTCTAAAGTCTAAACCACTCACTTCTTGGTCAAAAGAATTCCAAACTCTCATAATCAAACAAAAAAAAACATAAAAAAATTACTCCCTCCGTTCCACAAAGTTCCTACCACTTTTCTCATTTGAACGTTTTTCATGGAACAGAAGCAGTACATGCTTTGGTAAAACAATTAGATCATACAAATTTTCTTGAATTTCATATGAAGCAAAACAAGTACAAGTGCTTTTCCAAATTAAGTATGGACAAAAACGCAAAATTGAACTATTAAGCAAGGAAGTACAGATGAAATTCACTTGAATAATACTTCGACGAGACAACTAAAAATCAAAGAAATCAAAGAAATCAAAAAACAATCACAGTATAACTGAAATATCGTCCTAAGAATGGCCGTTACTACCAGAGATTCAAACATGAGATATACAGTATTTCATACAACTACTTAATAGTCATTGAACAACAAGTTAACTATATGGGTTGGATCAGATGCAAGTAGACATGTAGTACTGCATTAATCAGTAAGTTGACACAAAAGACTACTCCAGCAGGTGAGCAGTTTGCAGTGGCTTCCAGACCAATGATTCCAACGCTGCTAATCAAATGTATATAATCTCGACCTTATTTTCCCCTACACATTAGGACAGGTGAATCAATAACAATTCAACTAAAGGTCACAAGATAGAAATGGTAACAAWGGAGAATAACAAGTAACTATTCTTTGACTTACGAGTTCATCATCAGAGTGATATTGTCCCCTTTCAAAAGGATCCTCCCTAAAGGCAAAAACGATTTTAATGATTAGAATATTCACCTCAAGATAAAGTACAAGTACAGTTACAAATACAGCAACTTTAAGCATTAAACTGACATATCTTACCTAGTGATTTTCTGGTCTTCTTTTTAATATTCACCTCTTCGGCATCATCAAGTACAAGGTTCATGTACTCGTCAAAACCCTAAGAAAGAGATCAGAATATCAAAATGTGTTAATACAAAAGAAGCCTGAAAGGGAATCAAAGTAATAGGCCTCAGCAGCAAATTTGATGACCACAAAACAGATACCTCCAAGGTAAAAACAAAAATAAATTATAAAAAATTATTTTAAAAAAATCAAGCAAAAATTATACTACTAGAATTTCTTAGATGCATTTGCTTGCAAATGTGTCTTTTTTACTTAATGGATTAATTTTCACTCATTTAAAATCAGCAGACACGCAAAAACAATCCTTGGGAGCGCTCTGGGGAAGATTTGGGCACACTAAATACGGTTTGTATAGAGACCTCCCTCATCTTATAGACTGTTCAGTAGAATGAATCAGCACATACAAAGGCACAAGTCCCCTGATATTTAGTTTCCCAGGTTAGATCCATTGCAAGTTTGCAACCCCTATTAACAGTAAATCATATAAGAAGCATGCTGAGGTAACAACATTAGTACGAACATACTAACATAATTGGCTGTGTTTTACAAACAAATTTGAGTCTACACAATAACTTGACCAGAATACAAGATCATTTGAGAGGAAAAAAATTCAGGTTCAACACATTGTTCAAGCACCAGAATACAACTTTAGTACGAACTACGCATATGAATCCCGGAATATATATTCTCAATTTTAAGTAGGCATAAAAAGGCAAGGTCTAAAGAAAATTAATAAGACACCTTAAATTGATATGAATGGAATCCAATAAACTACCCTGGTAATGTATAGTGATGTACTCCCTCTTTTTATTTAATTAGGTACTCCTTTTCAGTTGCACTTGAAAAATTAATATCTTAAAAAAATATCAATTAGTGATGCATGATTAGGCACTCTAAAAAATAAATTGAAACAAATCAAAAAACATGTCTTAAAAAATGAATTGAAACACTTCTGCGGACAATGCAAATGGTTCAAAGCTGTTGCAGCCTTATTTACCAGCCCCAGGAAGTTGAAAAACTTTTATATTGCAGTCACAATGATGTGGATGCAGCAAAGATTTAATATCATGCTACAATGAGACATCAAAAACTGCAAACTTTATGGGGCCTTCAACAACACAAATGAAATTTTAAAGCCAGATCTTCTACAATCTAAATGACATAAGAAACTCCAGATCTTCAACTAAGACTATGACTCATTTACAATTGTTTTACTAAACTACTACTTCAACATCAATTAATCAATGAAAGCCTACTACTACTTCAAACATGTGCCATCAATTTCATAGGCAACATCTTCACTGCATCAATCAAATCAAAGCCAAGGATCTTCCAGAACTAGATCAATAGTCTGTTGTTATTTGCCCCCAACTATACTATTGCAATCAAAAGGGAGCATCTCTAGGTGACTATTCAGACCTAATTATGATCCATTACATCTAGTGGAAAATCAATACAAATCAATGAATAAACTAAACAGTATAAAAGCCCATGGAAGATATGGACACTATGCAAGTAACATTTGCCCCATGTAATTACAATATGTCTTTTCAGCTAAAAACTACACTACCTGTTGAGGGGCTACTAGATGCAGGATAATGAAACTTTGAGGGGAAATCAATTCCTTAGTCTGTTGCATAATTAGTAACGGTTTCCTTATGTACACTTTACACAAGGTAATAAAGTTCTCTAGGCTACTTGTTTATACAACCCTGCCACAGGGCTGTAAAAATCAACCTATAATACATCATGGTTAAACGCCTGATATATATTTTCCATAAATAACAATTCTACCTTGACTGTACTCTCAACCCCCCACCCACCCATCCTATTCCATATTCAGTCATTCACCATTGCCAAACCATTCATGCACAGCCCACCACACAATTCATTCTTCATAAATGAAACAACTAAGCACTTCAATGTTGGCTCACCATAACCAACTCTAAGGCTTAATGAGTAAAGGTAGGGTCATTCTACCCTGCAGCTAATTTAAGCAATGAAGAGGCAATTCCAATACCAAACACTAACAGAAGAAAAACTTCATAGATATCCCTTACTAGATACAAGTTTACAACCCCTAGACGTAAAGAGCATGGAATCCCAAGAGCATCACCATGTATATTCCTAGTAATCGTATACATGCACAAACCAGGCTATAAATTAAGTTCATAAAATGATTTTCATCGCCCAATTAAGGGATTTAAGGGAAGAGTTCAGAACAAATCGCCCAATTCACTCACAAATTTATAAAAGTAATGCAAAAGACAACACATACTTTAATTCAATATCAAACCTAAATTAAGCATAATTGTGAACAAAATTAATTAATACCAAAGTATACTTACGATGATACGGCCTTCAATTCTGGCATCCTTCTGCTCAAACAACCAAATCTGAATGCGAGCTTTCTGAATTTAAAAAAAAAAAACAATTATATAAGAAACATAAAGAAGCAACAATAGCTGTCAAATTTGATACAGAAATGGAATTTAGGGCTTACACTTTGAAGAAACCTGAATATCAGGTTCTGGAAGAATCCAAAGTTGAAGACGAAAATTCGCAAAAGAAGAAGATGAGTTAGAAAACAGTGAAAAGAAAAGGTAAGGCAAAATTAATTAAGATGATAATGGGAGAAGAAGTGAAATTACAATAGGTTGGGTCATAATCCTCTGGACTTTAGTGCTCGCCATTGTTGCTGCTTCGGAAATTCGACTGACGCTAAAACCCTAATTTGCACAACCGAAAAATGGAGCAAGTTTGGAGCTGAGTGGCTTAATCTTAATACCGTATTTGGAGAAACATAAAACCCTCACTTTTAAGTCGAAAAAGGAGGAACTCAAGTTAAGCGACTTTTTTTGGGGTGGGATTTACAAAGCAAAAATTTTCAATAATTACCTATTTTTACAAAATTACCTATAAAGTTGTAAATTTTTTTCGAGCACTATCAGTTAACCTTTTTTCCCTCTTTTCTTAACTATGGTTAACTAATACTTCCTTTCTTTTCATTTTTCCTTTATTTTTGCACGAATTCTTCCCTATTTCCTCTATTTAACACGATTTCCCTTACTACTCAACCACTTTAATCTATCATCTTCATCTCTCTCGTTGATTTTTTTCTTGAACTTTTCTTCTCTTACTTCTTTGTTGTTTCATCACCATCGCTATTTAGGGTTTGCAATCAGGTAACATTCAATTTCCCATTAACATTCATTTTCTTATTTCGATTTTGAATTGGTCATTTATTTTCCAAAACCCTAAATTCCCAATTTTTCTTGCAAAATCTGGGATCCTGTATCAAAAACGAGGGGATATGAGCTGTTTAAATGGGTTGATTTTGAGGATTATGTTGAGTGGCCGAGACTAGTGGCTAATCAGTTGGTGTTGGAGAAGAATTTGATGGAGAAGCAAATAGAGTACTTGAAGAGAGGGTTTGTAAACTTGAAGATGTGAATTCAAAACTGGAGAAATTGAATGGCATGCTAATGAAGAAGACTGAAAAGAATGCCTCAAATGGTTTTGCTAATGTTGCCATCTACAAAGTTGTAGTCATTGGACTGGTTGTTATTGCTTTGTTGTTTGTTGTATTTTGTTTCAATTAAGGATGTTGTAGTTGTAGTCAGTAGTTGAATTAGGTTGATATTAGTTGAATTAGTTTAGTTTTAGTTGACTTAGGAGTATGTATTGAGCTTTAAAGGTTCAAATATCTTTCAAATATGCTATGAATGTTAATGGGAATCATTTTGTTTACCTAGGAAACATGCCCTATTGGATTGAACACAATTTTGATTTCATACTAAAAAGTCAGCTAACATGAAAACTTTTCACTGATTAGCTTCAGTGAAATTGAAGAGGAAAGATGAAGGAGTGAATAAGAGAGAGGATGAAGAAGAGAGTGTCGAGTATGAGACCATGGATATGTAGGTGGGAAAGTAAATGGGGGTAATTTGGTAATTTCAAATGGTAAATAGTTAACCATAGTTAAGAAAAGAGGCGAAAAGGGTTAATTGGTAGTGCTCGAAAATTTTTTACAGCTTTGCAGGTAGTTTTGTAAAATAAACTATTTATTAGGTATATTCTTTTAAAAAAACGTGTTATTAATAGGTAGTTACTGAAAATTTTTCCTAAAAAAAATATGGATTTTTTTAGAAATCAACCAAAACAATTTTGTGCGAATCTTATAAAAAATTTATTGTTCTATGATAAATTTATTATAATATTTGGACTTTTTAGTATGTCTAGACAAAACTTTAAAATTAATATTTCTAATTATGTATTTGTGAAAATTATATTTGTTAGATTATAAAAAAAACTGCAAGTCGAAACGAATTCAAATAGACCCGAAATGACTATAATTTTACTTGTGTATAAGTCACACATCACGGTCAAAGCGAAAACTGTGAATAATATCAAAAGTACAATTATTGCGTTTATTTTGTTACTGAACTAAACTGAAAAGTAAGCTGAAGTAAACAGGCCATTGGTGGTTGCATCCAACAATGTACTAATGTTTTATTCACGCGATAGGAATGATGATAGTGTTAAGCTAAATTGTAGGAATGGAGAAGGATAGTCAGTGTTAAGCTGAATTATAGGAATGTGTTAAGTTGAATTGTAGGGATGAAAAAGATTAGCGATGATGACACACTAGCCTAGAGTAGGGTGATAGCCTCAGAGTTAGAAGAAACTTTGTTTAAAAAAAATGGGGAATACGATTGAGGTAGTAGTACATAGATGTTTTGTCCTTTTTACTTAGTTTTCTGAATAAAATCGTTTGTGGGTTTGACCTAGTCAAAACACCAAATACATTTTAGGGTTTTTCTATAAAATACCCCCGAGTTTTCGTGTTTTCTACAAAATACACCCAATGTTTTTTTGTTCTACAAAATAATCCTGAGTTTTTAAACCCTTCCACAACATAACCAAAATGGTTAAATTTAACCAAAGTTGGTTAATTATAATATTTTTTAAAAAATAAAATAAAAATAAAAAATCCRAACAACTCCCCCTCCCARTCCCATTGCACCACTCCTCCACAAACACTAACACCACCACCTTGGCCACCAACCACTGCGTCACAACAACCACCCTCCTCGCAATACCAACACCAACCACCGCGCCACAACACCAACCCCAATCGAAACCCGCCCACCTTCAACACCAATTCGAACACCATCGCACCACCTTCAACTTCGAACACTATCGAAACCGTATCCAACCATGGAACCACCGCCATAATCAACACCATCAACCCACCTTCAACCCCGAAACCTACCCACATTCGAAACACCCAGACTTAAAACACCGCCCACCTTCAAACCCCCAACCCAGAATTCACTGCCATGAAGTCAATTTCGAAAATTGTTTTCCAAAACCGATTGAAAAATATTTGATGTGTCTTGATTCGAAAGTTGATCGAAAAATAGATGGTGGGATCTTGATTCGAAAATTGATTTAGGTGGGTGGTGGTTCYAATTGAGTTCGTATTTGCAGCGGTTTCTAAGATGGTTTGGTGGTTAATGGGATGGGTGGTGTGGTTGAAGAGTTTCGGTGGTGGTTGGTGTTGGCAGGTGGTGGTTGATGTTGTTGAAGGTGGTGTGGTTGATGTTGTGGAAGGTGTTGTTGTTGATGATGATGAAGTAGGTGGGTGCAATTTCGAGTAGGGTGGTGGTGGCTTTGAGGAGTTGGGTCTGTGGTCTGGTCTGTTGGTCTGGCGTTGGGCGGTGGCAGCAGTGTTGGGTGTGGGCAGCGACACTCGATGGTGGTGGTGGTCTGATGATGGAGTGGGAGTAGGTAGGTGGGTGGGTGGTGGTGGTATGATGATGGAGTGGGAGTGGGTAGGTGGGTGGGTGGTGGAAGGATTTATTTTTGGTGTTTTTTTTTATTTTTTTTATTTTTTTAATTTTAAAAAATATTAAACTTAACCATGGTTAAGCTAAAGTATCCATTTAGGTTATGTTGTGGAAGGGTATGAAAACTCGGGGGCATTTTGTAGACAAAAAAAACATTGGGTTTATTTTGTGGAAAACGCGAAAACTCGGGTGTATTTTATAGAAACTTAGAAAAGTTGATAATTGAAGAGTGATCAAAAAAATATATAAGAAAATAAATATTTAAGATATGTTTAATGCTTAAATAAGCTAGTAAAAATACGGGATATTACAGTCTACCCCCCTTAAAAGAAGTTTCGACCCGAAACTTAAAGCAAGATTTTTCCCAAATCTCTCAAAACTAGTTCCAATTGACTCGTGCACAACCCTAAAATGACTTAAAGTTGTCCAAAAGTGAAAAAGCGCAAAACTCTATCGCATTCTACCCCCTTAAAAGGAGTTACGCCCCCGTAACTCGCCTACTAACCTCAAAAAATAAATCAGGGTATTTTTCCTTCATATCTGCTTCGGTTCCCAAGTAGCTTCCTCTGTCTTGCGATTTGACCATAGGACTTTGATTATCTTAACATCTTTGTTCCTCGTGCTTTTCACTTTACTATCCAATATCTTCACGGGTCTTTCCTCATAAGTTAAGTTTTCGTCGATTTCAATGTTCTCATGCTGCAAGACATGTGAAATGTCTGATATGTATTTTCGGAGTTGACTCACATGGAACACATTGTGAACTCTTTCTAGCTCATTAGGGAGGTCTACCTTGTAAGCTACCTTTCTTACTTTCTAGATGATTTCATAAGGTCCAATGTATTTCGGGCTTAACTTCCCTATCTTCCCGAACCTCATTATTCCTTTTATTGGCGAAATTTTCAATAAGACTTTCTCTCCTACCTCATATTCTTCGTCCCTCCTCTTTAAATCTGCATAGCTCTTTTGGTGATCTTGTGCAGCTTTGATTTTCTCTTGAATCATTTTCACCTGTTTTATAGTTTCTTTGATCATCTCTGGTCCAAGTATAACAATTTCACTTATATCACTCCAACATATCGGACTTCTACGCTTTCTTCCATACAATGCCTCAAATGGTGTCATCCCAATGCTCGCATGGTAAATATTGTAAGAAAACTCCACTAAATCCAGATGATCTTCCCAAGAACCTTGATACTTCATGACACAAGCTCTCAACATGTCCTACAAGGTTTGAATTGTCCTTTCCATCTGTCCATCAGTTGCAGGGTGGAAAGAAGTGCTCATTAATAATTTAGTTTTCGTCGCTTTCTATAAGCTTTTCAGATAGCAACCTCGAGTCTCTATTTGAAATAATGTCCTTCGGGACTCCATGGTACTTAACCACAAACTTTACATATGCTCTTCCCAATCGATCTGGTCCATTGACCATGTGTTCTTCATAGGTATGAATATTGTAGACTTTGTCAACCGATCCACTATAACCCAAATTGTATTATTTCGCGCCTTCGTCCTTGGTAGAGCTCCTACAAAATCCATAGTCGAATCCCACTTCCAACTAGGCACCTCTAAGTATTGAATTGTTCCTTGGGGCCTCTTATGCTCAATTTTGACCTTTTGACAAGTCAGACATCTAGCCACAAATTCAGCAACTTCTCTTTTCATATTTGGCCACCAAAATGCTTTCTTCATGTCCTTATACAATTTATCCCCTCTAGGGTGCATTGAATAAGGAGCACTATGTGCTTCCCCTATTAACTTTTGCTTAAAATCATTCTGATTTTGCGGAACGCACCATCTCCCTTTGTTGAGTTCCCTAGTGTTTTGAGTGATGACAAACAGTTGCAAGAACAGGTACATTGGTTTGCTGAATACAGCTGGTCTGAACAGCTGAGAAAACTGTTCTTGGTCACTTGAAAGAAAGTGACATGTATGCTAACAAGTTATATGTTCAAATTGTTCTATGTGTTTAGSATACAMGTTTTTCCAAKTCTRTGAGCAAGAAGGTCCTTCGAGTTAATCTCGTAAACATTCCAAYATTGAGAAGAAGATCAAGGGCAAGCTTTGAAGATGTTGAAGAATATGAAGATTAGTTCTAGGATTAGACTAAGTCTTTATATTGTATAAATGCATGAGTWTGGYTTGATTGCTTGTATTATTGATGGACAAATTATGTGACTTTTCTTGTAGAGTTGAAGWRAACTAGACCAGTMGGTTAGTTGGCTTCAACACTACCAGTTGGAAGAACAGTTCTACTGTTCTCACAACTCTGATCACCTTGTCGAGCAAGTAAACGTTTTTGAAGACTTTCCTAAAAYGAWTTTTGGAAACTTCAAGGTGATCTAGTAAGAGTATTTACTTGGGAATATTGTGTAATTGATTTTGTCGAGATAAGTTAACTAGATATTATTTTATCTTGRATAAAATAATATCTTGTAAACTTTCCTAAAATATGCGTGGATTTTTGGAAACAAATATCTCGCATATTATAGGGTTCAACTATGATCAATTGCAAGGCTCTTACCTATAAATATTCACAAGTATACACTCTTATACATGATTTTCTCTCCGAGTTTTAAAGAGTTATTTTTGAGAGAAGAAAAGTCCTTAGTTTTACATCAAGCAAGCATAGATCATACGAGTGCATATATTGAYCATTAATTTACTCTTGTACGCTCTTAGTGAGAGTTATTTGAGAGAAAAGATTCTGTATTGGATCATCAACAAGGGGTTGGTAATCGGGTAGCATTTGAGAGTTCAATTGCGAGTGCTTGTGAGTTCAAGTGCGAAATAGCACACTTGGGTTGAGTGTGGGGTTTCTTTGTGTMAGAGTTCATACATTGAGAGAGTGAGTGTTACTATTATTCATTCAGAGTAGAATTAATAAAAGTAACTAGGTTAGGAGGACGTAGCCCAAAGTTGGGTGAACCTCGTTAATCTCGTGTGTCCTTTATTATTGCTCGATAACTATTCTACTAATTGTTTAACGAATATTCCGCTGCGAAGACCAGTACAACTGGTCTACCTGACTAGAACAGTAGCAAATCGAAAATTTTTATTGGGTACTCAATTCACCCCCCCTCTTGAGTACTCTTGGGAAACCTTCACCCTTTGAATCGTATGCTTCCATCTTCAGCTATCGAGAAGTCTAATGTTTATCCTCCTTCAATTTTTCCTTTAATCTTTTCCAACTTTTCGTCCTCGAGTTGGCTTTCTCGAATTTCATCATAAATTGAAGGTTTGATCCTCAAGGCACCCAACATTTTCTCTAAACCTCCCTGTTCCATTACCTCCAAATTCATCTTTTGAAACACCACACACAAATGATCTGGCGGGATCATTGCATTGACCGAATGATTTGTCTTTCTACTCAAGGCATCGGCCACTACATTTACTTTACTCTCATGATATTGGATGTCTAAGTCATAATCTTTAATCAACTCCAACCATCTTCTTTGCCTCATTATTATCTCCTTTTGGGTGAATATGTGATGTGGTTGCGTGAGATAGTTTATCAACAAACTATTGGCAAACACTAGTGAGGTTCTAATTATTTTATTGTGGAAGATTTAATTGAATAACTAATAAAAATTGTTGGATAAAAACCTTGATAGCCTCAACTACAAGGGGTTTCACTCGGCCTCAACCTTATGAGAAGTGGACGCACCACAATAGCAACGCTACTTGATTAACTCAAAACACAAAACTTAATTTTATTAACTGATTCATCTCATATTTATAGTACAAAACAAATCTGAAAATAAACTACCTAGGATAGGATATTAAATCATATCCACGTAACAACTAAATATATCTATGAAATAACTAATTATATCCTAACAAACTAAAATATCTTAACTACTCTAACAAACTAGAATTATCCTAACAAACTAAAATATTTAAATCTAATATCAAGATAATATCCTAACTACCTAACAAACTCCTAATTCTATCAATCACGCGTAGCTTTTGGATTGACGTATCTCAATCTCGCGATTAATAGACGARTCAACAAAAATAAAATAAAATAATACTAAATAAATTATATTGATGCTATTGAATACGCATCAATATGTACCTTAAACTCTTATGATTAGTGAAAACCTTACATGTTACTCCATATAAATAATGTCTCCAAATCTTCAAGGCAAACACAATTGCAACTAACTCCAAGTCATGTGTTGGCTTCACTTCATAAGGTTTCAACTGTCTTGAAGCACAAGCAATTACTTTCCTATTTTGCATTAACACACACCCTAACTCAAATTTTGATGCATAACTATACACCTCATATTACTCAATTACGTCGGGTAAGGTTAACGTACAGGGGTTGTAATCAACTTCTCTTTTAATAATTGGAAGGCTTTCTCACACTCTGAGGTCCACTCGTACCTACGTTCCTTCTTCATCAAGCTTGTCATGGGCGTGCAATCCTCGAGAAATCCCTAACGAATCTTCGATAATAGCCAGCCAATCCTAGAAAACTTCGAACGTCGGTCACATTCCTTAGGGTTGGCCATTCACTTACTGCCTTTACCTTTGTTGGATCATTTGAAACTCCTTCTTTAGAAATCACATGACCTAAGAAAGCTACCTCTTCTAACCAAAACTCGCATTTCGAAAGCTTTGCATACAACCGATGCTCCTTCAATAAAACTGGTACCGCCCACAAATGATCCTCATGATCTTCCTTGTCCCTTAAATAAACTAAGATATCATCTATAAATACAACCACAAACTTATCCAAGTATGGCCTAAAAATTCGATACATTAAATCCATAAAGACTGCAGGTGCATTAGTTAACCCGAATGGCATTATGATGAACTCATAATGGCCATATCGAGTCCTAAAAGCACTCTTGGGAATGTCCTTCTCTGCTATTCTTAACCGGTGATATCCTGACCTCAGATCAATTTTTAAAAAGACTCCTGCTCCTTTCAACTAATCAAACAAATCATCAATCCTAGGTAGTGGGTACTTGTTCTTAACTATCACATTATTTAATTCTCGGTAATCTATATACAACCTCAAACTTTCATCCTTTTTCTTTACGAACAATACTAGCGCACCCCATGGTGATGAACTTGGTCGGATGTATCCTTTGATTCCTTTCCCCAATAACTCATCTAATTGAGACTTCAACTCCTTTATTTCTACTAGAGCCATCCTATATGGGGCCTTGGAAATAGGTCCCGTCCCAGGCATTAAGTCAATGGTGAACTCAACGTCCCCGATAGGTGACATTTCGGGAATCTCTTCTGGGAAAATGTCGGTAAAATCATTCACTACTGGAATGTCCTTCCCATCCCTTTCGTTGCCATCACTTATTTCTTAGAGGCTACACATGTACAGTGGATAACCCTTAGCTACACACTTCTTAAGTTGCAAAGCAGATATGATCTTCAACCCTGGTTTCTTGGCTTCTCTTCGGTAAATTACTCTAACCTTATTTGGTCCCATCAACGTAACCTTTTGAGCTTCACAATCAATTTGGGCCTTGAATTTACCCAACCAATCCATCCCCAAGATGACGTCAAGGTCTTGTAAGTCAAACTCTATTAAGTCTGACAGAAATTCTACCCCGGAAATGGCAATAGGTAAATTTCTATGCAATTTGGTGCAACTCATTACTTCATCAGATGGCATAACAATGTCTAAGGAAACATAAACATGACTTCCTAATTTAAGACTTTCCGCTAAGGTTTTTGAAATAAAAGAGTGAGATGCTCCTGAATCAAACAGAACTTTAACAAGCATAGAGCGAATAAGGAAATTGCCAATTACCACATCAGAAGTAGTAGCAGCCTCACAACTATTCATTACGAACACACGACCCTTGGAAGTAGTTGCAGCATCATTATTGGTTCCAGGTTTGGGAATGAAACCGGTGTTTTGAGAAGGTTTAGGCTGGTTCATGTCATCTTATATACTACTGGATTGCTCATCCTTGGTTTTCTTGAAACACTCATACTCACAATGACCCAATTTTTGGCAATAATGACACTTCACTAAGTTCCCTTGACAATCCTTCCCAGGGTGGTCTTTTCCACATCTCTTGCAAATGTAAGATCTTTTAATCCCATCCCTACTCCCTTGGTTCCCATTTCACTTTCCTCTATTATCCTCGTTCCCATTGAAATTCCCATTAGTCTTTTGTCTCTTATCATTCCCATGAAAACCATACATGTGACTTTCTTTTTTCTCCGAATGTGTTTTCTTCAAACTCTCTTCCCTTAATTCCATAAAGGTGGACAGCTCTCCCATAGACTTCATCTAAGGTTTCAAACGTTACTCCTCCCAATTTTTCCTGAATGGTTATGGTCAAGCCTTGTTCAAACCTATCAGCTTGTATGGCTTCGGTTGGTACTAGTTCTGGTGCAAATCACATTAGTTCCCTAAAATTGTTGTAGTATTCATCTATGGTCATATTCCTCATCTTAAGATTTTGGAACTCCATACTTTTTTGTTTCTTCAAATACAGTGGGTAAAATTTCTCTCTTAAAGCTTCCTAGAATTCTGACCACCCAAAGTTAGGGCAATTCATCAACTTTTCTCCCTTTAGACTCCACCATAAATTAGCTTCATCCTTAAGGTAATACACATCATTGTCAATTTTTAAATCCTCGGGGCATGTGATAGCATTAAAGAGTTTACCAAATTCTCTAATCCAATTTTCTAGGCTGATTGGGTCTATTTTCTCAAAGTAAGTGGGTGGTTTAGCTGCAGCTACTTGATCGAAAACTTCCCTAAATTTTTTTGGCACAATATGGGACTCGTTAACGGGCTCGTTTTGGGGCTCCGCCTATTTTGTCGCAAAATTGGCCATGTTCTCAACTATTTTACTCAGTTGCTTGAGAACTAAACTCATCTTGTAGCTACTTCCTCTTTTGTTTTTCGCTCTTAGAGACATCTTCCTGAATAACGTGGTAAATGCAACCAATTCTTATTTAAATAGTTTTTTCCTTTTGCTTAACAAAACTACAATTTCTGCTAACAAGATTTAAATTTGTGAATAGAAGTACTGAATTTAAAAGTAGTAATTAATTAAGCCGCATTGAAACAAACGCTTCTCAAATCGGGCATAATCACATATGCGTAATCCATTCATGTATCATATTAATCACGAATCATAACTTTAAACCAATTTCCAAAAATAAATTTCGCAACAAAAATCATGAACGACAATAAGAACATCATAGATAAGAACAACAATAGCAATATAAGTGAGAAAGTAATAGTAGATTATTTTTGTGTTAACATGAAAAGCACTAATGCTACAAGTAATACAAACAATCCCGCAATTAAGAATAAATAAAAAGAAAAATTAAAATTAATAATCCCACCTTTTGGTGGTCTTCTCAAAATAATCCTACCTGAACTAAATTTTAGAATAATCCCAATTTTTGGTAACATCTTCCCACAATAGGCTATTACCGGTTGAATAAGCTTGCTAACCTTCTAAACAAGTCAAATTGGATATGTGTTAGTTTGTGATTGGCTGAGTTATTTTTTTTAATTTCTTTAAACAATTTTTAAACTTTAACAATAGGAGGTCTTTCTCCTTCAATGCAGAAACTCCTAGAATACCACTCGCCAGTACACCATTCCCCAATACACCACCGACACCTATGACTAAACACCACCAGCAACACGACACGCCACTCGGCAAACCATCACTACCAATTTGCCGCCACCAACACCAGTACACCACTCACCATCGCCAATCCGCTATCTACTCAAAAAGACAAAATTTACCCCAGCGAAAACCACCATCTTGGCTCGACCGCACTGCCCTCTTCGTTGCCACGCCTCCTATTAGCTTCTTATCTCTCTCTTTCTCCCCAAGTTTTGTGGTATTGATGTTGGTGAAGTAGTTAAGGTTTTGTAGTGGGTGTGAGTTCGTGAGTGGTGGTGGTGGTTTCGTGGCCATCGTGGATGAGTATTTGTGTAAGGGTTCGTCGGAGAGTGTGTGGTGGTGGGTTTGTATGTGAGTGAGTGGTTTTATTGGTTTCATGGGTGAGTGTGGATTCATGGATGGTGGTGGTTTCGTGGGTGAGAGTGAATAGGTTGGTTTCGTGGGTGGTGGTTGCGGCGGTGCAAAGGGAAGGATGGGCGACGAGATAACAGTGGTGGCCGACAACGAAGGTGCTGGTGAGGTTAGAGATGAGGAAAGGGTTAAGCTCGGGGTGGTCGGGTGGGTGTTGTGGTGGTTATGGTGGGGTTTGAGGGAGGTGGGAGGTGAGTTTATAAAAATAAATAAATAACCTGTTTAATAGGTTATAGGTAAAAAGACCCATTTTGAGCAGATTGGGATACAAGATGGGATTATTAAAAAATTTGTTTCACTTGGAATTATTATGAGAAGACCACCGAAAGGTGGGATTATTAATTTCAATTTTTCCTAAATAAAATTGTATTTGTCTTAAATCATCTTCAAAAGAAAAAGTTGGAGGAGATTGATTGTCGCCGGCGGGAGCCATGACGGTCGAGTATTAGAAGGATGAAGGAGATGATTTTTTTTTTTTTTTTGAGTAGTATGTAAAAAGGATAAGATAAGATAAGAGATTTTGTGGTAGAAAGGGTAAGGGTAATTCACCTTTTACATGGGATGAAAAACTGTATAATGAATTGTTTTATTACAGATAATGAAAATAATAGTGTAGTATAGGCAGGAAGAACAGTATTAATATGTGTATATGTTAAATATATAAAATTTGCAAGAATTATTACACTGGGATGCAAGCCAAAGTGGTCCGAGCATCCAAAATCTGTACAAGAGATTGCGGGTTCGAAAACAAAGTAAGATGTAAAAATATAAGGGTGCGATTTTTTTAAAGTAAAATAAGAATGCTCAATTCATGATTTCAGACCGTTAACCCGAGTCTCCCAGGTAAGTTACTCACGACGTTGGGGAAAGCGTTCCCTTAGACAGAGAGCGCGGGTGAGACAATCCAATTTCAATCCTCTTTCCAAAATAAGAAATATATTATAGCAAATATAATCGATTTTGAAAAGAATGCGAAACTCTATCCTATATGCCCATCTTATATCTACCCATCATTTTTACTTTTTAATTAGGATCTTTTTAAGACTTAAAGCTATGATACCACTTTGTAACACCCCCAAATTACTCTCTAAAGTAATAGGTATAAATATGATATAGAGAGTAACCTAAGGGTATTACTGTCACGTGAATACGTAAGGCGAATCAAAGTTTTGCAGCGGAAAACACACTTAACTTCATTCATAATAATAATAATAATAATAATAATAATAATAATAATAATNAATAATAATAATAATAATAATAATAATAATAATAATAATAATAATAATAATAATAATAATAATAATAATAATAATAATAATAATAATAATAATAAATAATAATAATAATAAGAATAAAAGTGATAGTAGTAATAGTAATAGTTCAATACATAGCCGAAACAACAGAAATACTAAATGTCGTTAAACTTAAACTAGGTGATTGGCGCTCAACGTCCCCAATGCAGCACTCAAAATATGTCGAGATCATCATCACCTATCTACTTATCACAATTGATAAGTAGGGCCAAGCCAAAACAAATAAGAAATACGAGTTAGCGGAAAATCGCTAAGTACATACAAATATTAGATATGTAAAATCAATAAAATTAATTAAACATCTTTTCAAATACGTAATATTTACCAACCATAATACTACCTCCGTTTTTTTTATATCCCACTTGTACCAAAAAGCTCTCACATAAAAAGTACAAGTGGGACATCTAATAAAACGGAGGTAGTAATTCAAATCATCTAGAAGTAATAGAAATTTCACAGTTAAAACGTTTTATAATCCAAACCAATAATTTTCAATGACAGATATCAATTTCAGCTTGTCATTTTAATTTCAAACTCATTTTCCCACCTAAGTGTGCACACCCCCGAGCTAGTAACTCCTTTACATAAGCRTATACTTGGGGAAAGACTAGATTATACAAAGTTCATAGTCTCATCAATTTATATCTCTGCATAATGGGAGTCAAGAAAAACCACAATGTCCGATGAAAGGGACTTCCAAGTTCCCACGAATGGGATATCCATAATGATAACCTTTATAAATCACTTTACAATCATCCTTAGAGCAGCAGCAGCGCAAGGCAAGGTAGTTGCCCAAATGCACTTTTTGTAAACAAATTGGGTAGCCCAACGTTGGAAGGTACTAGCCCAAAATTAATTTTTGTTGGGGCTCCTCTACTTGTTGGGCTCCTCCCCAAAATGAAATTGAACAATAATCTGACGCGTGGACTCCAAAACTCAGTGCTGAACGCTCAACAAATTGCTTTCCTTTTTTTTTCTTTTTGTTTGGTTTGCTTTGACATGTGGCATTATATCATTGGGTTGTTTTGTTTATTTAATTTCTAAACTCATGAAATTCTTATTTGTGTATCATTACTTAGATAATTATTTTATTAAAAAAAAATATATATCCCAACAACTTTATTTTTCTGTTGTCTATAAAATAAGCCCAATATTGATATAGTTTTGACACACCAACTTCTTTTTCCCTTTCTAGCTTTTATATATTCATAGTTTCTTTCCTAATTTTCCATAATTATGGATCCCAATAATCCTAACTATGGAAATAGAGTAAACTCTCTAAATTTTCCTAATTTTTCAGAAAACACAATGTCCTAAAATTTCCTAAATGTCCAAGAAAATCCTAACAACAACTTACCTTTTGATCCAAATCTATTAAATAATCCTCATTTCTTGATGATGGCTCAATCTTTTTCTAATCATAATCCATCAAGACCTACTTCCTTTAATTATCAACAATTTCCCCTAAATTCCCAATATTCAAAATCATTTCCAATGTCTCAACATTTTGAGCTACATCCATCAACTCTAAGAGGAGATGGAAGTAGCAATAAAACTCCAACTCTAGAATTTGGTTTGTCTCAAATAAATCCGAATGACGAAGAAGACACTGAAGAAGATGAAGAGGATAAAGAAGAGGTCCAACACTCACAAGGCAAGAACAAAGGGAAAATTTCCAAAGAGCGGTGGAGTATAAAAGAAGATGAAGCATTGGTATCTGCATACCTAAATTGTGGTGGAGATCCTGATCGGAAGGTACTGATAAATCTAAAGCTCAATTATGGAAGGAAATTAAGCGTTTGGAAGGAAATTAAGTGGGGTAGTAAAAAGTAGGAGTGAGAAATTGTTGGACAAGCGCAGGGATTAGGGCAGAGCAAAAATATTTGAAAATCCGAAAATACGATCCGTATTCGATCCGATTTTTTAGGATATTCGATCTGATTTTTTTCGGATCGGATATCCGATCCGAAAAAATCGGATATCGGATACCAACTCGGATATCGAAATTTCAGATTTCGGATATCGGATATCGAAATTTTAGATTTCGAATATTCGAAAATCCGAAAATATCGGATATCGGATATCCGTTTCCGATTAAATATCCGAATTTAGGTCCATTACTACCGAATTTAAGTTTTCATGAAATTGTTATATTGGGCTTATTTTCATATTTTGAACTTTAGGTCCGTTGTATAATTTGTAAAGTGTATCACTAAACCCTAAAATTCAAAGTTTCTCTCACTCAGTCACTCACTCTCTCTCTCTCTCTAGTCTCTTGACTCTCTTCCTCTCCCAAATCTGAGATCTCACTCTCACTCGGTTGTAAACGGCGTTGCCAGCCCTGCCACCATCGCCTTATTCTCTTCATCTCTCTCGCTGCTTCGACGATACTCCACCACTGCAAAGACCACGACTAGTTAACAGGTTAGTCGTCATCCCTTATTCTCTTCATCTCAAAATTAGATGTATGATATCATCAATTAATAATCGCTGGAAACTTTGAGAATTGAAACAGAATTAATAATCTCTGCTAGAAAATGAAAAGAAAATTTGAAGCACGAGTAAGAAATTAGGGTTTCGAAAACTTACATTCACCTTAGAATTCTTCCTGGGTAGGGCGATTTCTTGGAATATAGCTCTTAAATTCATCTTACAAACTGAGAATTCCTTCAAAAAAAAATCACAGGAAACAAACCAAACACAAACAACAACAACCAAATAATATCAAGAACAATAGAAATTACAGAAATAAATCGAGTAATTACTTAAAAACTGCAAAAATAATCGTTAGAATAGTAATAAGAAGAACAGAAAGCAGATAATGAATGAGACGAGTGAGAGTATGAGAGAGAATGAGACGAGTGATTTTTGCTACTACTGTTCTTTGGCATTCATTGATTGTATCCTTGAAATCTTTGGCATGAAAAGTAAGTGCATATAGATTGACAATTGTTGTTTAGATTTGTTTTAACTGGAATTTGGGTATGATATCAGGGCATGAAAACTAACATTTAATTGTTTAACTAATGCAAACCTTGACTTGTGTTAATTTGAAAATAATACATTCTGTTTTGTATTGTTTCGGTTCTATGTGTTTAATTTATTATATGTTACATATTTCATTTAATTTTGTTTGCTCATTATATGTTACATAATATGTATACAGTATGATTAGCAAGTAACATGATGTTGGAATATGCTTTGACATAATATGTATATAGTATGTTCTAGTGTAATACATATAACGCATGTAAGTGATATAACAATCATATACAGTATGATTAGCAAGTAACATGTTGCTAGATTTGCCATTTGCTACGTGAGGGAGGGTTGTGTAATACAATCATATAACAGTGGACAACGCAAGTTCTAATGATGTAGGTATCCAATACATAAGAAGAAGGCTCAAAGATGGAAGATGGGCTGTGTTGGATGGAATTTGTTCATATGCGTTGTGCAGCTCAATATTCTTAATTTTACTGTGAGGAGGGTTTAAAGGAAAATGATGAGTCCAAAAAAGAATAAGAAATGGTGTAAGGTTTGTTAGATCTTCTCCTGCAAGGTTGCAAAAGTTTAAGAATTGTGTCAATCAAGAACAAATTGAGTCAAAAAACAACTTTGCTTAGATGTTGAAACTAGGTGGAATTCAACTTACATGATGTTGGAATATGCTTCTATATATCGTAAGGCTTTTGACTTGCTTGAAACTCAGATGGTGGTAAATTTATTGAAGAATTGTCAAAGTCTAATGGTGTCCAACTGATGATGGATTGGGATCGTATTGCTTCTTTGCTCCCTTTTCTTAAGATATTTTATGATGCTACTTTAAGACTTTCTGGATCTTTGTATGTTACTTCTAATGTGTATTTGCAAGAACTTGTTACCATTGGAAATATGATAAAGAGAAAGTGTGAAAGTAGTGATCTTGGTGAAAGATTAATGGCCCATGGAATYAAGAGAAAACATGAAAAGTATTGGGAAAATGTGAATAATATCAATTTAATGTTGTATGTTGCTGTTGTACTTGATCCAAGGAGAAAAATGCAATATGGGAAGTGGGCCATTGATGATCAATATGTTTCTGAAAAGGCCAAAGAGTTGTATGATAAGGTTAAGGATGCATTGAATTCTTTGTATGAGCATTATGCATCTTAACAAACACAAAGTGGGTCAAGTCCATCTAATGTTATTGATTTAACTACAAGAGAAATGGAAAGCTTTTTGGATTGGCATGATATGYCCGTACTTGAATTTGAGAGAGATATAGGGAGTCAAAGTAGTCTTAAGAAAAAAAAGTGATTTGGATAAGTATCTAAATGATGAAAGGGAATCTCATGCTATTGGAAAGAGTTTTGATGCCTTAGATTGGTGGAAAACCCATGGGGAAAGATACCCTATTGTAGCTCTTATGGCAAAAGATGTCTTAGCTATACCCGTTTCCACCGTAGCCTCCGAATATGCATTTAGTACGGGTGGACGAGTACTTGATCTATTTCGTAGCTCACTTCATCAAATATGGTTGAGGCTTTGATATGTTCTCAAGATTGGTTACGAACTACTCGTGGCCTTGTAGTAGTTAAAGAAAATCTTGAAGATATTGAAAGAATTGAAGAAGGTAAAACATTTCAATAGTCATTATGTTTTTTTTAATTAAATTCATAAATTGTTTTAATTTCTTACTAATTTTTCTATTCTATGTTCTTTTTAAAATTTGTTGTGTAGAGTTATCATCTCTTATTGAACAACCTTCAAGTGCCGTTGTTGATGATTACATATAAGAGTTGAAGATGAGCTTGAAGGTTAGAGCTTGGAGTTTGAAACTTGGAAGAGATAAATATGAATTTGCTTGTAATTTTTTTTGTTTCGTTTCTTGGGATGTAATGTAATATTTTAAAGTTTGTGGACTTGATGTATGGTTTGTTTAATATTTTTGGATTTTGGACCACTACATGTTAGTGATGAGATTGCTTAGTAGTTGGAGCTTGGAGCTTGGAGCTTGGAGTTTGAAATTAAGAAACTATTTTATGTTTGTTGAATATGTTTTTGGATTTGTGTAGTTGTGTAATTGTGTTCTTATTAAATTTCTTAGATTTTGGTTTATTAGTAGAGACTAGAGATTAAATAATTCATATAAATATATGTATTTTTCATAAACAACTTAAAACATAAAAGTTGAAAAAATTACAATTCATTAAATATGTATTAATATATGAATGAAATAGCTAATTATAATAGAAGAGAAATTTTTTTTTWAAAAAAATAGGTTTTTAAAATTTCGGATATCGGATATTTGAAATATCCGATCCGAAAAATTCCGGATATCAGATATCCGATACGAATAGCAATTTCGCAAATTTTCAGATACGAATATCCGATCCGAAATCGGATAACGGATCGGATATCCCATCCGTGATCAGGCCTACCAGGGATTGAGGAGTTTATAAATGAATTGAGGAGGTTGTGGAATAAAGTTAGTGGAAAATGAGGTGGATGAAAGAGAAAATGAGGTGGAAGAAGGAGAAGAGGAGAGAGAAAGTTTGGGCTTGCCCAGGGATGGAGATGGTCTTAGTAAGTCATTTTCGAATAATAAACCTTTTCGAAACAATCATAATCAATCATTTTATAATCAATAACTTAAATACATTTACAACGAGCTTTCCAAAATATCAAATGTTCGCAACACATTTCAAAACACTCAAACAGTCKCAAAATATATTTTGTACACATCCAATATTTTTCGTTATTTCACACATCAAACACATTTGCATATAAAATCATATTCTATAATTAAGGATCGGATCTAGTCAATTGTACGTACCTTAATCCTCGCATAGAACACAAAGATTCCTAGTCACGAACTCGAAATCCTAATCCTGAATCGGATATTCCTCCTAAAAACAACCAAATAATCGCAATCAACACTTGGTTGATAACACAAAGATATAATTATATTGACTCATAACTACTAGTAGTGCATGGACAATTGTACTACCTTTTTATTAAATCCCACTTATTCTATACTCCGTATATCTTAACACTTTATAACAATAGTGATGGTTATAGTAGTATTAATGTTAATAGTAATAGTCATAAAATAAGAATAATAATAATAATAATAATAATAATAATAATAATAATAATAATAATAATAATAATAATAATAATAATAATAATAATAATAATAATNATAATAATAATAATAATAATAATAATAATAATAATAATAATAATAATAATAATAATAATAATAATAATAATAATAATAATAATAGTGGTAGTAGTATGCTAGTAGTCATAACCCACTACAATATCAATACTAAAATAATGAGTACTAGATTAGTAGCAATATAAAATAGTAGTTGATAGTTGAAACAAATAAAGGTCAAGCAGCACTAGCAAAATGAGGAAAATACCAAAATAATAACAAAACAGAAGGGAGCTTAGAGCTACGAACTGGACAAAGAGGAAAAACGAATAGTGGAACAATCAACAAAGAAGAAAGAAGGAAACAAGATGACTGCTTTGGTCAATGTGGGTCCGTGAATGGACCAAGGAGAGTGGGGATGAGGTCTGTCGTAGATGGTCGCAGTGGAGGTGCGGTGGAGCTGCTGCAGATGAGTGAACAAGAGAAGAAAGAAGTAAAATAATTTGTGATTTGTTTACTGAGATGGGGTGAAATTGCAATAAAAACTTTCACTATTTATAGGCAAAATGAATTGGGATTTCTGATTGAATCTCAATCTATGACCTGTCTCTTATACACATCTAGATGTGTATAAGAGACAGGTTCTATGTGTTTAATTTATTATATGTTACATATTTCATTTAATTTTGTTTGCTCATTATATGTTACATAATATGTATACAGTATGATTAGCAAGTAACATGATGTTGGAATATGCTTTGACATAATATGTATATAGTATGTTCTAGTGTAATACATATAACGCATGTAAGTGATATAACAATCATATACAGTATGATTAGCAAGTAACATGTTGCATAGCATTTGCCATTTGCTACGTGAGGGAGGGTTGTGTAATACAATCATATAACAGTGGACAACGCAAGTTCTAATGATGTAGGTATCCAATACATAAGAAGAAGGCTTCAAAGATGGAAAGATGGGGCTGTGTTGGATGGAAAGTTTGTTCATATGCGTTGTGCAGCTCATATTCTTAATTTTACTGTGAGGGAGGGTTTAAAGGAAAATGATGAGTCCATAAAAAGAATAAGAAATGGTGT
>SNQN01004406.1:0-52160 GCA_008642245.1 Bassia scoparia
AGAAACAAATTAAACTTAATTCAAGGTTGAATTAATTACCTTAGGGAGTGTGAATTACAACTCCCAAACACCCTAAAATCAAGTTAGGAAATCAGAAAAAATTTGTAGCCTTCACGAACACGAACTAAATCTCACTTGTTGGTGTGAGATTTCGGCCAAGTACAAGCCCCAACAGCAATACTTAATAGCAGAAACAAATCTCACTCCAAATTCGTGCCAAAATACACCCAAAAAATCAGATTTTCGTGCTAATTCGAGCTGAAAATCAAGCAAATTCTGATTTTTTACAAAAAAAAAACATTAGATTTAACCCTAAATTAAGTGGAAAAAATAAAAAAAAAAATAAAATAAACTTACCACAGCAGCTCGATCAAACCGAAACCCTAACAAAATTGGGGTCTTAAATCTGAAACCCTAACAGAGGAGGGTAATTGTGAGTGGCGGCGCAGAGGAGGAAGACAGCCGTGAGTGGCGGCGCAGAGAGTCGTGAGTGGCGGCGCAGTTCGAAGGGAGAAAAAAAGAAAGGGAGAGCAACGAGCAAGAGGGAGTGGAGGCGGCGAACGGTGGAGGCGGCGAACGGCGGTGGAGGACGGCGAGCAGGAGGGAGGGAGTTCGAAGAGAGTGAGGGAGGGTTTGGGATTGAGGGAGTTCGAAGAGAGAGAGTGTGTGAGTTTGAAGAATATGAAATACGGGCTGTGAAGTGAGAATTGTGAAAAAATAAAAAAAAAATTAGCGGCCGACTGATCGGTCATACATACATAATTAGCGGCCGACTGATCGGCTGTGAAAAAAAAATCAGTCGGTCGCTAACTATATAACACCAAGGGAGGGAACCCAATTTTCCCCCTACGCCAAAATTTTGAATTAGCGATCGATTTATCGGTCGCTATTAGCGACCAATTTGCAAATCGATCGCTATTAGCGACCGATAAATCGGTCGCTAATTCTCAGCGACCGTTTTCAGTCGCTAACGAACGCTAATAGCGACCAATTAAAAATCGGTCGCTAAAAATGGTCTCCCGAAAGTGTTCCAGTGTCCGGTGTATCACCGGGAAGGGAGGTTGCAAAGGTGGTGTTTGGAAGGGTGCCTTCCACTTCGGATTTTCCACTTGAAAAGAAGTTACATATTTTTTTGCGAATTCTTGGATCTGAGAGTGGGTTGGGGAACCCATAYCTAAACAGCAAGGTGAAAGGGAGGAAGAAGGAAGGGGTCAGCTTGTTTGGAATAAGGGGTTTGGTAAGGGAGATCCTGTTTTAGGAGATAATGACTGATAAGGTCCTTTCAACATTATCACCAATCTATGGTTTAGTGGGTTGCCACGTAYCACACATTTGTATTTTCATTTTAAGTTGTCCTTGGTCATGTGATGCGCACACTCTTTTAACTCATTATGGCCAACATCCTTCTGGCGCCAAATTTCATTAATTGGTAAAGAAGTTGAAATTTTTGAATTTTCCATAGCAGAGTCTTTTGCTTTCCTTGCTCTGGCTTCCTTTCTTTTTTGATTCCGCTGTTGGTTTTTTCGTCGCTTCCTTGAGGGGACATCCTCCCATTGTGGCTCGGTTATTGAGATGGTGGTAGTAAGAATAATGGGGGCGGTGGTTGGTAAAGGTTTTGAGTTTATGGTTACAGTAGGGTCGGGGGTGAGTTGGTAGGTGGATCTGAAATAACCATGGTGGTGGTATGGACACCAGAATACAACTTTGTGAGTCATGGCCCATCTTTAAGCATTTCATGCAGAATCCTGGAATACTTTCCCATATTAACTCTTGCTTTAAGAAACCAATCRATAGACTATTTTTAAGACCATCATCCAAATCAACCAAGCAGAGCAATCAAATTTCGTGCGTGGGCGTTTCCTTTCCCCCTTTTTATCATTTCACTTCTATATCTGATGAAGGTGCCCAATGCATCACCTACACTTCTCAAGAACACCTTGTTGTGAAATTCAACCCGTAATTCCGGGAGTTTGACCCATAAGGGCATTTTCCGTTTGGAAGCTTCCTTCACATTAAATACAGTCAACCATGGCTGAATTGAGATGTAACAAGAGTTGAAAAACCAAGGGCCCCTACTGAAAATATAGTATCTTCTTTCCGGATTGGCCTGAATCACATAATACCCTTTTCCTAACAGTTGCCAATTCTACAAGCCGCGTATATTCCGAAGTGATTTCAATTTTTACATTAGAAAATCTGCTGCAAATTATTTACCTACTATCTTGATAATGATAGCASAGTTCCAAGGTTTTGAGAAATTTTGTAGTGTTTCTGAATGAACTAGAATGAAAGCTCGGTTTTAGGATCAAATTCTGATGGTGGTTTTAAGAGACGAAAAACGGTTCTTGGGTTAGAGGTTTGGTGAATGGGGTGGTGGACTTCACTACATCGTTGAACCGTCGATTGTCTAGCGGAGTGGAATTAACGAAGGGTTGGGGTCATCTTCACCATCATTAATGATATGTGAATCACCCTTTCCTATCTCCGATCTAACATCAGTAGATACCAGTTTTGGAGTGCTGGTGCTGGTGGACCTAACTCTCTCGTGTTTCTCTGCCCCTCTCTCTCTCTCTCTCTCTAACATTCTCTCTCTCTACACGAATTTTACTAGTTTGTGAGTCTCATTTGGCCTCCTTGTGCTTGCTATACACATATATTTTTTTAGCCTTAAGTTTAGTCTTAAAATTTTAAAATTTTCCGTAATAAAACATGTTTGCGGCATTGCGCAGTAGAAGAGGGCCTCCCAGATTTCAGAGCTACTAGAGATGAACTCATGAAGAATTGGATTTCTGTGTGAATTCGTTGTTATAGTTAAACTCAAATCGATTATGATGAGGTCGTAGTGTTTAGCTCGACTTGCTAGCTCGATACTGCTGTGATGGTGGCTTGTTCATCGAAGTTTTATTTATAAATACATGATTTTTTTGACTGGGAGGTACAAGTCTGCAGTTTATTTAGGCTAGTGTTGGATTAGTGCAATGTGAGTCTATCATATTGTTTTGAGGCTGAATTGGACACAATTCTGAGTTTCAAATTAGAGAACAACTTTGAGTGTTTATTTATCTCTTATGAATTCTATTTTTTAAAAAAATAAAAAAATTGAACACTCATTCGTAAGAGATAAACGAATGAGTGTCCAATTTTTCTCTAAATCAAGCCCTTTACTCCATGTAAGGGTGATTTTAACCGAGTAGAGAGTGAAAGTTCGACCCTTGCTAAAATTTCATTTTTCTCATTCAATTCGGTTCATTATAATCAAATAAAGCAGAAGTAATGCCCTTAGCAYGAAATTCTCACACCATTTTGTCTGTCTATCTAGGATGTAAGTATGGTCCTTACTTTCGATTCGCATCCAAAATCACAGCATTGTTCGATCTCCTTGAAGTATGTAACAAATGCAAACTAAAACAAACATTATTAACTATACGTAAACATTATTATGGGGTGTTGACTGTCCTACTGCACCAAGTCACTCTATTACTAACAAGCAGCTACATCCRCAAGCAAATTCTTCTAGAAGCATCTAGCATGCCACGTTGGCAACAGTTTGTTAAAGTTTGTTACAGTTTGTTATAACAAACTTTTATTCTGTTTTTTAGCTTCTGCTACAAACTGCTAGCATATATGTACATATATATACTTGTACTTGAGTTAATTCTCATTTATTCAATAACAATTCTTCTTCTCTCTTCTCTCTCACTAAAATCCTCTCAAATTAATTTCGTTTTGCTTAGTTGTTTTCATTGCAAGCAATCATGTGAGGTAGTGTGTTTCTGTGAATATGAGCTGAAATCAGTGCATCATGCTTGATTTTGACATGGTATCAGAGCTACTTCGATTGTTTAAGGCATGCTCAGCTAGTGTTCGACGCATTGCTTCTTGAGGTTTCTTCTGCATTTGCTTCTTTCCTTCATTGCTCAAGTTGTTTGTAAGCATTGTGATCTAAACTCTGTTGATTACTCTGCTTCTTGTGTTTTTTCTGAGATTGCACTGTTGTTTTTTATCGTTTTTATGTGTGTTTCTCTTGTTTCTTCAGCCTTTCATTTCTTGATCTATTGTTTCTCTTTGATCTATTTTTCTGCAAATTTCGCATTGTATGATTCTGTGATCAGTTTTGTTTTTCCTGCTTCTGTTATTTTGATCAAAGCGTGTTCTCTTATTTTTCTTCTCAATCACAAATATTCTTTCTCTCTTTTTTGAATACCTACTAAAATGGCCACTCCACCTGAACCTCATAGTGCAAGAACATCTACTGATGATGCCTCTGATCCTCAATCTCCTTACTATCTTCATCCTAGTGATGCTAGTTATAAGCTTGTTCCTATGCCTTTTAATGGTGAACATTTATTGACTGGAAACGTTCTGTGATGATAAGTCTTTCTGCAAAAAATAAGCTGAGTTTTGTAGATGGAACGATTGAGAGGCCTACTGCTACTGATGTTACTTTTTCAGCCTGGACTCGAGTTAATAATACATTGCTGACTTGGTTTATGAGAGCTCTAGATCCGATTATTGCTCGAAGTTTTCTTCATTTTCCTACTGCTGAGGCAATATGGAGAAATTTGCAAGAAAGATTTGGCCAATCTTCTGGCACACAAATCTATTCAGTTTTTCAGAAGCTAGCAGAAGCAGAACAAGGATCTGATACTGTCTCTCAATTCTATACTAAGATGAAAAGTCTTTGGGATGAGCAGGATGTTACTCAACCAATGCCTGTCTGTACTTGTAATGGTTGCACTTGCAGATTAACACAGAAGTTGATGAAGCTTCAAGATGAGCAAAGGCTCACTTTATTCTTGATGAAGCTTAATCCATTCTTCAAACAAGTGAGGTCCAATCTTCTGACGCAGTATCCTTTACCTGAGATTGCATATGCATACAAGCTCTTGATGCAAGAAGAACAACAGAAGCAACTTTCAGATCCTATTATTCCTGATTCACAGGCCATGTTGGCCAATAACAGAAGGTTTCCTTATGATCCTAAGCCTGGTAATAAGCCACAGCTGTATAGGCCACCTCATCAGATTGCTGCAAGGAGATCTTCTCTCTCATGTGATTATTGCAAAAAGATTGGTCACACTAAGGATCGATGTTACAAGCTTCATGGTTATCCATACAAGGGGTCCAATACTCCTCAGACTACTTCTTCTCAGTCAAATTGGAAAGGTAAACAGCTTGCTGCTACTGTGGTTGATCATGTGGACTCAGATAAGGAAGAATATATGTCTGCACACTCAAATGCTCCTTCTTTCACACAAGAACAGTATAATCAGTTGATTACTCTTATCAGCCATCAACAACTCAATCAGCCTTCTACTTCTTCAGTAGCTGATTTCTCTAATGAAGCACACAATGCTTGCTTCCTTGCTGGTGAGTTTTGTATGTTATCAGCAAATAATGTGATGTGGATTATAGATTCAGGTGCTACCAATCACATGACATATAATCTTAAATTGTTTTCTGAGCATCATTCAATTCTGCAAAATGCCAAAAATGAGATTACTATACCTAATGGTGCAGCTGTGAAGGTTCACAATAGAGGCAATGTTGTTCTGAATGATGAAATCACTTTAAAGAATGTTTTACATGTTCCTGAATTCCATTTTAATTTGATTTCAGTAAAGAAATTATGTGAGGATTTAGCCTGTTCTGTCTCTTTCACTAATACTTGTTGTTATATACAGGGCCCTTCTCTGAACAGGCCAATTCTGCTTGGTAAGGTCAGACAAGGGTTATACTATTCTTCAAGCCTCACTCAACCAGCTTATTTTCAAGCCAATTCTAGCACAAGTCTCTCCAATCAACCTGCTTCATGTCATTCAGCTATTTCCAACTTAGATTCAGCCACACTATGGCATCTTCGATTAGGGCATGCACCATATCCAGTAATAAAGCATGTTCACCCAACTCTTAATGTTTCAGATTGTATAAACAATTGTCTTTGTAAAATTTGTCCAGCTACAAGACAAAATAGGTTACCTTTTACTAGTAGTTCAATAAAATCATTTGTTCCTTTTGAATTATTACACCTTGATGTATGGGGACCTTACAAGAATTCTACTCATCATGGTTGTAATCTTTTCTTAACTATTTGTAGATGATTTCACCAGGGTCACCTGGATTTTCTTAATGAAAAATAAGTCTGCTGCATTTCATATTTTCCAGTCTTTTCATTCCTATGCTAAAACTCAATTTCATTCTGAAATTAAGTCCATTAGAAGTGACAATGCTCCTGAATTGTGTGAAGGCTCACTAAAAGTCTTTCTCTCTAATAAAGGCATTCTTCATTTTAAATCTTGCCCAAACACACCTCAACAAAATGGGGTGGTTAAAAGAAAGCATAAACATTTGCTTGAAACTGCTAGGGCTTTGCTTTTTCAATCAAATCTACCTATTTCTTTTTGGGGAGACTGTGTTCTTACAGCAGCTTATATAATAAATATATTACCTCTTCAAACTTTACATTTTATATCACCCTATAAGAAATTATTTTAAGCCAAGCCTAACATAAACCACATGAGATCTTTTGGTCGTCTATGTTTTGTTACTAGAATAGCTTCACACAAATTTAAGTTTGATGCAAAAGCTGATCCTTGTGTCTTTATTGGATATCCAAACCTCCAAAAAGCCTACAAAGTTTACAATCTTGTGACCAGAAAAGTGATGATTTCCAAGGATGTGATATTTTTTGAAAAGCATTTCCCATTTCATTATAAGTCACCTTAAACACCACACAAATCTCCTTTCTTTCCTTTCTTCCTGCCTTTGGCAACTACTGACCCCACTTCTTCCTATAATGATCTAATTTTTCCTCCTCCATTGCAATCTAATCCAGTTTCAAATTCCACTTCTTCTACTTCTCTTACCTCTTCTTCCTCAAATAATTCCACACAAAATTTCTCTTCTCCAAATTCCAATGTTTCTYAGTCTCAAAGTTCTTCTTCTCACTCCTTGATTGACTTATCCAATAATCAATCCATTCCTCAATTAAGACAATCAACAAGGCAATGACAGGCACCCACATATTTGTTAGATTATGTTTGCTCTTTTGCTCTAACTAACTGGAGTAACATTGTTAATTTTGATGCAATTGCTCCTATGGATAAGTGTTTCATTGCTAAGATTTCAGAACAACATGAACCTCAATCTTATTCAGAAGCTGTTGTTCAAACAGAATGTGTTCAAGCAATGCAATCTGAATTGCAAGCATTGTAGGATAATTATACTTGGGTTTTGACTGATTTGCCTAAGGGTAAAAGGGCTATAAGTTGTAAATGGGTTTACAGAATTAAACAAAAGGCAGATGGGTCCATTGACAGGTATAAGGCAAGACTGGTTGCCAGGGGTTTCACTCAAAGACATGAGGTTGACTATGAAGAGACTTTCTCTCCAGTAGTAAAAATGGCAACTATCAGATGCATCATTGCTCTTGCAGCTTCTAGAAAATAGGATCTTTTTCTGTTGGATGTAAATAATGCCTTCTTGCATGGTGATCTGCAAGAAGAAGTTTACATGAAGCCACTAGAGGGTTTGCCAAATGCTTCAGGAAAGGTTTGTTTGCTCAAGAAGTCCTTATATGGCCTTAAACAGGCTTCTAGACAGTGGTTTGCAAAGCTTGTTAATGAGTTGATATCTCAGGGGTTCTCACAGTCTAAAAATGATTACAGTTTGTTTATCAAGACTCAAGGAGATATTATTACAGTGGCAGCTGTTTATGTAGATGATATTATTCTCACAGGCAATGACCCTGCAAGTATTGCTCAGCTTAAAAGTCATTTACACAAAGTGTTTACTATCAAGGTTTTGGGTAAGTTACACTATTTTTTGGGCATTGAAGTTGGATACTTGGCTAATGGTATTACTCTTACTCAAAAGAAGTTTACACAGGAACTTCTTGATTCCAGTGGCATTTTTGAATTCAAGCAAGCTGTTACCCCTTTGCCACAAAATTTGAAGCTACATCAAACTAAAGGCACTCTCCTAAGTGATCCCACAAAGTATAGATCTCTGGTTGGTAAGCTTAATTTTCTTACAAATACCAGGCCTGATCTGGCTTATATAGTGCAGACATTAAGCCAATTTCTTCAAAATCCAAGGGATTCTCATGAGGCTGCCCTACATCATACCCTTAACTATGCAGCATCCACTTCAGGACAAGGATTGTTAATGCAAGGTTCTGATCAATTAGTCCTACAAGCTAAGCCTTCAGTGATTCTGATTGGGCTTCTTGTCCCAACACTAGAAGATCAGTTACAGGGTATGTGATGATGCTTGGTGCATCTCCTATCCTATCAGCTGGAAGTCCAAGAAACAAAGTACAGTCTTTAAATCCTCAAGTGAAGCAGAATATAGGGCCATGTCATCAGCAGCAAGTGAAGTTACATGGCTTGTAAGATTGCTGCAAGAATTACAAGTCACTATTTCTAAACCTATTCTTTTGCATTGTGACAATCTCAGTGCAATTCACATTGCTAAAAACCCTATTTTTCATGAGAGAACCAAGCACATAGAGGTTGACTGTCATTTCACCAGGGACAAAGTTATGGAGGGCTTATTACAGCTCACTTACCTTCCTACTTCTTCTCAATTGGCTGATGTGATGACCAAAATTCTACCATCTCAGCATCAGAATAAGCTCCTAAGCAAACTAGGAATGCTTCTCACCCCTAGTTTGAGAGAGGGTGTTGACTGTCCTACTGCACCAAGTCACTCTATTACTAACAAGCAGCTACATCGTCAAGCAAATTCTTCTAGAAGCATCTAGCATGCCACGTTGGGAACAGTTTGTTAAAGTTTGTTACAGTTTGTTATAACCAACTTTTATTCTGTTTTTTAGCTTCTGCTACAAGCTACTAACATATATGTACAACATATTATATTATTTTTATATATATATATTGTATTATATATATTATATTATATATTATATATTATATTTATATATATTATTATATATATATTTATATTATATATTATATACTTGTTTGAGTTCTCATTCATTCATCATTCTTTCTTCTCTCTCTCTCTCACTAAATCTCTCAAATTAATTTCGTTACTTAGTTTTTTCATGCAGCATCATGTGGTAGTGTGTTTCTGTGAATATGAGCTGATCAGTGCATGCTTGATTTTGACATGGGGAGAAGATTGTAGCGATTGCTGGTTAGTTCGTAGTCATTACTAGAATTTAGTTCGTAGTCATTAAACTCCAGGTATCTAACTAGAATAAGGAAAATAATATTTTATTACTTTCCGTTCATATTGATTGCAGCTCGATCTCCTCATTTTATACATTGACATTTGGAACTTAGAGTGTGGTTATTATGTATCATTAGGATGGTGGGGTTTTTCCCGTTTCATTTTTTTTCTTTGGGGTCGTGGTCAGGGGTTGATATGGAGGATGAGATTTGAATTGAATATGAGGTTGAAGATGGTAATGTTGAAGTTGTGAGGTGATTAATGGATGAGAGAGATTTTAGGATTAATTAATGTGTTTAGAGTGTTTAGGGATAGATTATGGTTAATTACAATACGGTGTAGTTTTCCTCTAGTAAGGGCATTTGAGTTATTTTGTCTAACCTCAGGGTACCTGATCATTCTAAATGGGGGTCTGAGGATCAAACTCAGGTGAGGAAAATCCCAAGAAAAATTTAGCGATTGTGGAAGTTAGTTCTGGTTTACTAGAATTGTTGTAGTCATTACAAAACCTCCAGGCATCTAAAATAGAATACAGGAAAAATATTAATTTCTACTTCCTCCGTTCCATATTGATCTGCACGCTCGATCTCCTGATTTTCATAAGCATTAAACATTTGTACTTAGAGTGTGTGTATAAGTAGATCATTAAGGAATGGTGGAGTATTTTCCGTATTCAATTTTTTTTCTTTTCTTTTTTCCTTTTTTTTTGTTTTTGATTTTTTGATTTTTTTGATTTTTTTTTTGATTTTTTTGTTTTTGGGAATGACCTCCTAGGCGATGGGACGTTCCCAACCCACTTACGCGGCGGCCGCAGCTACCTCCAGATTGTGTGGCTTAGCATTGTTTGTTATAGAAATTGACGATCAAATCTCTTATTGGAGATTTCAGTGCGCATGTTTATATCTCATTTGTTTGATACGGAGCGTACCATTTATGGCCTGAGTTAATATGAGACCTCCATTATCACCACTACCACTGTAATTTATTTGTGCCACCTTGTAGCTGTGTTACAGGACGGATTACCCGATCATCATATCGACATGTTTATTATGTGCTGTTTTGCTGCTTTTTCTGCTGTTTCTCGTTTTCTGTGCTCCTGCAGTTGTGCATCTGCAAATAATCCACATAATGGCGCAACTCAGTTACTCATTCCAAGTTATATGATCAATTGACTTGAATTTGGAGTTAGAGTATGAATCATCTATATACTCATTATTGCTAAGTTATTGACTGCATGCATACAGTAGCCTCTGAAGCATACTGTGGCAGCATGGGACTGCTCGCAGTGGAGTAGACCTGTAGACCCGCAGGGATGGTAGAAACGGAAGGAGCATTGGCCGAGCAAGGGGTACACTGCTGGTAAACATTGATTAGAGGAGAGAAGAATAGTTAGTACACCTCAACCAGTTTTGACTTTAGCAGGGAATGCTTCCCCCTAGATATGTTCATCATTTCAATTAAAAACATAGTACCAGTTTCTTATCTTTTGTTTCTATGACTTCATCTTATTATATGTAATAGTTTTGAAGATAAAATAAGGAATTCATCATCGATTTGACTCCACACATAACCTCTACGTTTGGTTAAAATACTGAATCTTTAATGATCACATAAGAACATCCATTTGATCAATACTCATTAGAATTACAAGTATAATCTTAAAGTTGAATTACCTTCCCTAAAAAAAAGTTGAATTAGCTTTAAACATATTAGGGTTTTCATCAAAAACTAGCTAAACCACTACATTATTGTTTTGCAAGAAAAATACTTACAATGTCCAGAACAACTGTGAAAACAGCATTTCGCACTCAGAATTTCCATCAACTTCATCATGTTGTCTGATCCGTAGGTACATAAATCACAAAATAAGTATAAGTTTAATTAGCTATGCAAATGATAAGCTTTCAGTAAAACAAAGGAAAAAAAAAAAAAAAAAAAAAAAACTCTTACCAGCTTGCAAGGCATGGTAACAGTGTTGCCCAGTTTTAATGCTTTCCATATCGTCCACTTCTATAAAACGATGAAATCTGCCAATATCATGAGGTTCGATATGAAAATATTGCACAGCTTGAGAGGGAGAAGGTGTATGCATTCCTTGATTCGAAATTAAGGATTTTAAGGATTGCAAAAGGGCATGCAGCATACATGTTCAATTAGAACGCGCGACAACGAAYCCATAATTTTCCGAGTTAATTAAAATTTAAAACACACGACGTCTTAATCAATTAACAAATCTATTTTCAGGCAAGACAATCATCAAAACCACCAGAAAAGAAAAGGGGAAATGAAAAGGGAAAAAGAAAGCTAAAGCAATTCTTAATTACATAATATTCCTATTTTCATGGATTCGATAAACTAACCTATCAAATCTAGTTAGTCTTCCTAATTACTTTATCCTTATTATTTTGCCCTTCAATTCATAACTATGAATAATCTATCTTTCATCTTTCCTCGTTTTCAACAATAGGCTTTGAAAAGCCCTCTAAGGCTCTAAGTATCAKTAAGAGAATCAACTCAATCTCAAAACGAATTCATTGGAATTCAAACAATAGTATACCWAGGGTAACCAAACTACTAATTCTAAACACGATTTSTTCAAAGAAAACGAGGAAAGATGAAAAATAGATATACATGATTTGTTTTTTAAAAAATGAGAATAAGAACAATTATATATACCTTGATGAAATCGAGATTGAAATGCTGAAGATCGATAACGATTGAATTAGATTGGGWGAAGAGATTCACACACAAAAGAAGAGAGAGAAAGAAGGCTCGAAGAAAAGTAGAAAACCCTAGTTTTTGAAGGAAAGAGATGAGGCGCAGGCGAAACCCCGAAACCCTAGGGAATTTATAGGGAAAAATTGTGAAATTATAAGAGTGAATAAACGTAAGTTTCTGATTTTACAAAAATAACATAAAGGGGGTTTATTTACGGTAAGAGTGTATATTCCCCCTTGACTTTCATTGATTGTGAAATTAACCCCTTTACTCTTTGACAATTAGCCCCCTCAACTTTGATTAAATGTTAGATCAAGTCCAAAKTTAAAATTGTCACYCAATTTTATTTCCTTTAAGAAAAAAACATCATATATTGATATTTCCTTTAAAAAAAAAAACATCATATATTGATTATGCAAAAGATTGGTGTGAAAAACAAAAGAATACAAGTGTTTACCTGAAAAGCACACGGCACACCCCATCCCAGCCCTGATGGCTTGGCTTGGCATCATGGTATTTTGATCATCGTTGATGAACACAAACAGTCTATATATATGAGATCTTCTTCATGATTCAATAACGGCCACAAAGCGAGGATCATCAGCTTCACATATCTATCGTCAGTATCATCATCATACATCGTGCAACGAACCTTCAAGGCAAGCTTCCACCAAGCTGAGGCGGGGGCYTGCACGCGCAGTAGACTAGCCCTCCGGAATTWCAYATGAACGCAACTGCTACATACTGTTTCACAATGAAGACTTGAGTCAATTGTGTTGATGGTGGTTTGGGGAATGATCAATTTTATTTTGAGCTTTATTATTTGGAATAAGTCATAGCAAAACACCATTACTGAATTTTAAACAATCGATCAATATAGTTACAAAAACAACCACACTTAATCTCAACGAATATTATAGCTCACGATAGGTACAAAATGAGTTTAAAATTAATTGCAGCATGTTACCTTACAAGTGTGACGTGCAATGGAACGTAACCACTTTTCCTCCACCACTACAACATTCTTTTTTTTTTTATAGTTGAAACAGATTATGCTTAAGGAAAATCAATGTAATTAAAAATAATTAAAATTATTAGAATAAGACCATGTTCTTGTGAACTGATCGAGTTTTGCTGAACTGAAGTTATTTCTACTGAATCGAACTTATTTTTACTGAAACCTTAATAAAATTCCTTAAGAATTGAACTTATTTTTATTGAACTGAACTTATTTTTACTCAACTTAACTAATTTTTACTGAAACTTATCTAAATAAGTTGACGAGAAAAGAGTCTAAGTTATTAATAAATCGAAAAAGAGCGAGCGTCAAATCATGACTTATATATATGTTTAAAACACATACAATATATTTTTTAGGTTTTTTTGTCCATAACTACCTTAGTTACACACTTTTTTGCAAAATACTACCTACATTAGAAAACCTTAYACATAACTACCTTAAATTTCCATTTTGTTGTTGACCACTACCTTGTTTCATTTTCCGGCGTTGACTTTGGTTTTCCGGTCATCAAAGTGCACGTGAGATGCACGTGGTCTTTTTTTTGCCAATTTTGTTGTCCATATTTTCCTTCCCTCCACGCATCAAATTTCAGTATACCATTGAATCAAATTTAAGTAGAATCAAATTAAGTTAGATTGAATAGGAAATAAAAAGAGTAGAATGGGGGAAAAGGGAAAGAAAATCGAAAAAATGGCAAAACATGAGATCATGTACATCTCACGTGCACTTTGATGACCGAAAAAACCAAAGTCAATGCCGGAAATGAAACAGGTAGTGGTCGAACACAAAATGAAAATTTAAAGGTGTTATGTCTAAGGTTTTCTAATGTAGGTAGTGTTTTGCAAAAAAGTGTGTAACTAAGTAGTTATGAACAAAAAAACCTATTTTTTTATAATCTTGTTGAAACGATTATTCAAGCTGATTTAACATTAAATTAATTTATATCATATATAAAATAATAAGTGATGATCAAGCCTGTTTTATATATTCGAAATATCCGGTCAACATATAGTCCGGAATTAGTTGAGGAACAGTTCCTCAAGTTTATAATGTTTACTGTCGGGCTTGGATTTGAGACACTTATAGAACAATTAATTGCTGTTGAACCAATAACTTAAAATGAAGATTGTCGAAAGTCAATTTGTCCTAAAAATGATTTTAAATCGTTATAGTTGAATATTGACAAATTACCACGTGTTTAAAATATAATTAAATGTTTTTTTTTTCTAAAACTATGTTTAACATTTTAATAACCATAACCATAGCATAAAAGATACCAATAAGGATAACAACATAGGTATTGCTATTAGTTTATTCCAAAATAATAAATGAAATTAAAGCCAATCTAGTACTACTTAAACTTCCAATTCATACACAAGTAGTTATATTTACTAATGATTATGAAATATCTATGAAAAAAGGCGTAGATTAATGGCTGTTGGCCTTTTTGATTTGGCCTCTAGAAGGAAGCTCCTTTGAATTGGGGGATGATGCATCTGATAACGCATCCCCCCAATTATGTTTTTATAAAAATCAAAATTCAGTACAATTTACTAGCTCTACCTCCGTTTTTTTAATGTTTTATATCATTTTGGAACGCTTTTATAAGAGTTGATTGAGTTGAATAAAAATAGTTGAGTAAGGTTGGGTAAAAGTTGAATAAGTTAGGTAAAAGAGTAAATGTGTGAAGTGAAATTTTTGGAATAGTAATTTTGGGTGAAATAATTGGGTAAAATAATGAAAGTTGACTCTAAAAATGAAGTGTAATTCATTAATGTTTTGAGTAAATAAAGTAGGTAAAAAGGTAAAAAAATTATTTTTAGATTGGTTTTGGAACATCTATTTGAAAACGGCCAAAAAGGAAACTGGAACATCTAAAAAACGAAGGGAGATATATTACACTAAAAAGATTAAAAAAAAACAAAAAATAGACCAGTAGTGTAGCTATAGTACACAGGCAACTCTAGTAAAGCTGTAATAAAAACGCTAATTTGCTAACAACTACTTGCTGACTACCTGTATATGTGTTAACGATAACATAATAAATCAATGTAGGCAAATAATTTTGATCTTATTTCTAAATGTGTTAAGGTTGTGATTAATTGTGAGAAATGGTTGAAGGATATTTCAATACGAGAGAGCAAAGAATCATGCACAAAAATAAGAAGCAAGTTACGAATGAATGCGAGATCAATCAAGGTAGCATGAGTGTGTTATTTAATTTGATTTGTTAAAACGCAACATGGAAATAAACAAATTTCATATATAAAGAATGTAGATACTAGGTTTAATATAGTGTAAGTAGGTCCAATACACTGGAACTACAATTACGTCCATGCATGGAACTAGGTTATAATCATGAATCTCTCCTTACAATAATACCGCTCAGTCTCTTATTAGTTGCTACTTCTTTGTAAGTACAATGTCAAGAATTTTTGCATTGTGTGGTAGGCCATGTAAAAGTAAGTGTATTTATTAGATAATGACAAAAATAAGGGTAAAATGGGTAGTGGTTATATAGATAAATGAGAAATTAAAGTAAAGATAAAAAAGAGAGAATTTATATAGGGACCCACATAGTTATAAAGAAAATATAACAAGTAATTTGGAACCACCTAAGGAAGGAAATGTAACAAGTAAAAAAAACGGAGTGAGTAAGTACTTTAATTATGGAAAATAAAATTGATAGGAAATTGATTAATGGTTTAAATACAATTTTTATCTTTACATATCTCTATTATATAAGCCAAGGGGAACAATGGTATTTTCCTATGAAAATAGCATCATACCCTCATTAAGTTGGCTTTTTTAGAAAAGAATTTATTAGTACTTTTATTTTATTTACTAATATAAAATTATTTTAAAAACTACCATAAGAATCAATCAATAAATCAAACCGTAAATTAATTGATTAATAAAATAACATTCTTCAATTAACTCTTAATTGAACCTTAATTTGTTCAATTGCTCAATCAATCAACTTTAGTTTCTAATAGAAATAAAAAATGAATTAATAACTCACTAATCAAATAAACAAATCAACCCTTCAATCAATAATAAAATTCCTAAATGCAATATTTCAATAAACATAATTAATTTGGTCTTTTCATCAATTTTCCCACAATAAGTCAATCAATCTTATAACAATAATTCATAGAAATAATCTCATAAATACATCTCTATTATCTCTATTATATAAGGGAAGGGGGGAGGAAGATAGTGTCTCCCCCTCTTAAAAGACTTTTATACCCTTAATGAAAATTAAAAAATTTATTCATGTGCCTAAATTATTGCGCCTTTACTAATTATGTGATTTAAATATGAATTGCCACTTATATTATGTGAGTTAATTAGTTCAAAACATTAACAATGAACATTATTTCAAATAAAGTTGCACTTATATTAATTTTGTAAATAATTATGTCTTTAAAGTTGAATTCAAAATAAAACCACTTAATGTTTTAATACAATTTGAAATAATGTTCATTGTTTAATCTTTTGACCTACTGAACTCACATAATATAAGTGCAATTTTCATATTTAATCACATAATTAGTAAAGGGATAATTTAGGCACATGAATTTATAATTTTTAATTTTCATTAAGGGTATAAAAGTCTTTTAAGAGGGGGGACACCATCTTCCTCCCCCCTTCCCTTATATAATAGAGATTATTTCAAATTGTATTAAAACATTAATGGTTTTATTTGTGATTTCAACTTTAAAGACATAATTATTTACAAAATAATTACAGTTCAGATAAATTGTATTGCTAATTAGCTATAAACCTTTTATTATTATACATACCATATAATCATTTTTMATGAAATACGAGGTACAATTTTCATATATACAAGCACGCATCGCGTGCACATAAAAACTAGTAAGATTTTATTAAAAGATTTGTATCAAAGATCTTATAAACGTTAATTAAAATATCGATCTTAAAACAAAATAACAAATACCCACTTTAATTTCTATCAAGTATCAACTAGCTAGCCATAAATGTGGGTAGTAGATAGAAGTTGGATTATTAGTCAAATGATTTCACGAACACTGTAGTGTTAGTTAGTAGAATCATGGATTTAAGTGGTGGTGGAGCAGTGGAATACAATTACTTTTACTTGAGGAAGAAGATTGTGAAAACTATAAATCACGTTTTAAGTTTTACAGAATAGACACATACGACATAAGCAATTTATTGAGAGCGTAATGTAAATAGAGTTTTCTAATCTAAAGTCTTAGTCAATTTTTTCTTGTTCCTAACCCAAGTTCATTCCTATCTAAGATTTTGAATCCATTCTCCAAGTTTGGTTTTTGGGATAAGGGTAAATTTGAGTGAATTTCTTGTAATAAGAGTATTGAGTTAGACTTTGAAATAAGACTAGGAAAGCATTGAGTTAGGCTTTAAGTTAAGTCTAATTAAGAGATAACTAATTTTTTGTCCGACGTTGCRYGGTAGTAGCTTATTTCCTAAATTTTCATATATACAATGTAACACYCGAACGTCATTGTTAATCTTTTCCCTTGTCTTTGAAACTGGAAGTGTGGTTATACACTTCTATTTTCTTTGTGATTTGAGCTTGATTCTCTGAAATTGAGGCATGAAATTTTGGTTTTTTTCTATGAAATACCTTAACTGAGTTTTTCGAAGTTTTTCTACAAATACACCTAATATTTTTTTGATACATGACAAATGCCCGAATTTTTAACCCTTCAACCAAACATGGTTATTATAATATTTAAAAATTAAAAGAACAATAAAAAAACAAAATCCCCTCAACAACACGCCGACCCACACCCACAAACGCACACGATTCCTCTCTAACACCCCGCTGTTCCAACCTCTCTAACCATGCAGTTGGCAAACACAAAACAACACTTCTTCCATACACAGTCTCACCAGACACAGCTTGAACACCATTTTAAACAAAACAGCCAGTCACCTGTAACAGTGGATTTACATGCCCAATACGATCATTTACCCATTTAATCGATTAATTTCTAACAAACCGATTTTAACAAAAATTTGCAATATTCAAACTTGATTTAATCTAGAACTATGATTAGAATCGAGAAAAATTTATTTCGAAGATTGATCCGAGATGATTCGAATTGATCTGGGTTTGTCGATTGTTTTAGGGTTCGGTTCAAAAATTGATTTGGGGGGTGGTTCGAATTGAGTTCGAGTTGGCGAAGGTGGGCTAAGTTCACGTTCGTTGATGTGGGGTTCACGTTGGTTGGGTGCACGAGGTGATGGTGTGGGGTTCGCGTTGGTTGGGTGCACGATGGTTGTTGATCGAGCTGGTGTGTGGTGGCGTGAATGCGTGATAGTGTTTCTAAAGGATGGAAGGTMGTCAAGTGGGTGGTTGGTGATGGGAGGAGTGATAGCGTGGGTGGTCAGGTGGTGGCGTCGGTAATTGGTGGTGGCTTGGAGTAGTGGTGGTTTGGGAGTGTGAAAAGAGCGAGCCTCAAATCATGACAATTAATAAACCATAACAATTAATAAATCGGAAAAGAACGAGCCTCAAATCATGACAATTAATAAATCATAAAAGAGGGAGCCTCAAATCATGACTTATATATATGTTTAAAACACATACATATGGAGTACAATATATTCTTTATAATCTTATTGAAACAATTATTCAAGTTGATTTAACATTTAATTAATTTATATTCTTATATAAAAATAATAAGTGATGATTAAAGCCTATTTCAATATATCGAATATCTGGTCAAATATATATATATTTTCTGAAAAAAATAAATGTGCAATTTTTTAGCTGATTTGAATCGAGGACCAATGTATTGAAGGAGAGAGCGTCGAGCGTGGTGAAATTTCGGGAGCAAATAATGTCGACTGTGAGTCATATATCATGTCATATATTACTTAAAAGGCCACACAATAGATTAATATATCTAATGTGTCATACATTATTTTATAGGCGATGCGATAGCTTATGTCTAACGTGTCATATATTACATTAGAGGTGGCGCGATAGGTTAGCATATCTAACATGGCATACATTATTTTATAGGTGACGCGATAGGTTATGTCTAACGCGTCATATATTAAATTAGAGGCGACATGATAGGTTAACATATCTAATGTGTCATACATTATTTTATAAGTGACGCGATAGGTTATGTCTAAGGCGTCATATATTACATTAGAGGAGACGTGATAGGTTAACATATCTAATGTGTCATACATTATTTTGGAGGCGACGTAATAGGTTATGTCTAATGCATCTCCTATTATATAATATGTGACACAAAAACTTTATGCGTCGCCTATTACATAAAAGACGACGCGATAGGTTCTTTCAAAATTATTCTCAACTCTATCGCATCCAACATTATTAAGAAAAGCCACGCGATAGCTTTGTGCGTCGCATATTTTACACATGTGATGCATTAGGGGTGGTGTGTTAAGTGTTTTTTGTAGTAGTGACACACGCTACTATTTCCCTACTCCGGGAACCAGTACACCCCACACTTTACACCGAATGTYCACTCGACTTACACTCGTAAGCCCTATGTGTTTGAACTCACAAGATTACACTCTAAGGTGCTCTTATATATGACTCGATGTAGGGTTTTTATGCTTAAGTGTTTTCTCTCAAAATAATGCTCGAATTTTATACGTGAGAGAGCTGTGGAATATGGACGAGTAAGTGAATATATATTGGCTTTGGATATATAACACTAGTTTCCTTAAATCAGACAAACTTAATCTACAAGCAATTATATGCTTTATGGAAAGTATATATTTCATTCGYTTTTATCATAGAAATAAAATCGAATAAGATAAATATTCCTAGTATTATGYTATCCAAAATATATTCACTTAATTATCCAGCCGCTTAGAATATTTTATAAAACAGATCTTGAAGAAATATTTTACGAAATCTTTTTTCAAAGCAAGCAGCTAAGATATTCCACGTAGTGAACCTAGTCCCTCAACCTGGTTCCCTACTTTGAGTATGTTGTGAATTCTGTTCCAAACTTTGTACCAGAATTCACAACATAACTCAGCACACTTATGAGKACTTYTATTACCCAAACATACAAGTCYTACTACATYGAGCACATTACATGAAAAACCTAGATAAATAATAAAGTACAAACCTTCTTTTAKTGTAATCTTCAARACTTGAATCTTCCTTGAATACTTAAATTATGAACAATGCATCTTTCTTCGAATATCTTCGAAAAGGCCTCCATGCTCCAAGTCTTGGAATCAACTCAACTACTGCACATGTAACAAGGTTAATGCACAATAACGAGTATGTGACTGCTTTTTAGCATAGCAGTCGAGGGAACAGTTTCTACTGGTTCCCCTCCAGTACAGGGAACTTTACACATCCAACTATTCCTTGCATATAGACAAGTTAATTCAATAGATAACACATATGAGTAATAACTTGTCTAAAGAAACAACATGCGTAATTACATCTGGTTCCCCACCAACTATATTCACTTTTACAATGTCATGTTTCGTGTTCAGTGTTTCTGTTTGTCATCATTAAAAAACTAAGGGACTCAACACAGTTCTTCCTAGAAAACATTAATTAAATTTGTTGCGAAAAAAAGCTACAGGAAATCAAGAAAAAGAGTTCTATTCGGTATTATGTGCGTGAGTTCTCCACGTGCATGCTCGATATTCAAGACATGTCTGAGTAGGATCGACTATTCAAGTTCATTTACGGGTTAAAAGAATGGTCCCAAAGAGAACTAATGAGGAAGAAGCTCACCGCCCTCTCGTCTGCTGAGAGTGCAGTGGAGAGACTCCTGATTACTCCATTTGAAATGAGAAAAACTCAAAGAAGAAGGACTCCTCATCATGAACCTCAAGCCCTACTCTAGGTTCTTTGAAGAGTGCTATGAGTAGCTCGCGTATGTCCTCAAACTCAATAGGAAGTTGGAATGGGAGCAGTGACTACAAAAGCTCAAGATCGATTTCCCCAACCCAGACTAAGTAAACCAAGGTCATCATGGACTGTAAAGGGATCTCCATTCAATCCAAGTAAGTTGAGCTGTCTGGTTTATAGTGGCCCACACAAACGGTGGGAATGCAAACACAAAGGCAAGGTTGACAAACTTTAACAAAGATGTGCCGCCTTGACTCTAAAAGATAGATGGGTCCGACAAGGAGGACGAAAATGAAGAAGAAACTGAAGCTTAGCCCGCTCGATGTGGAGTTGTGTACATGATTTATGCAATAAGTAAAGAGAAGAAGAAAGAAGATAAAGACACCATCAGGATGATATTCGCAGACGTTACCTTGAGTGGCAAAAAGGCCTGCATCGTAGTGGACACGGGCGCATCCCACAACTTCATGGACACCTCCAAAGCAAAATGACTTAGATTAACCATCGACAAAGATGGTGTACTCTTTAAGACCTTCAATGCCAAAGAGAAACAAACAAAGGGCGTTACCAAACAAGATAGACATCATTGTCGCCGACATGGACGACTTTCACTTGGTCCTCGAAATTGACTTCCTCAAAAGCAACAAAACAATTTAATTTGAGGAGATAAGCTATACAAAGATGCCTATCTTAACGGTAGTTCTCACAAACAGTTGCTCAGAGAAGAAGACATAAAGAAAAGCGCATCTCTCCAGCCATAACTGAAATGAAGAAAGCTAAGCAATCAAGATCCATGCGAACTCATTAGATCCATCAGGAGGCCAAAATTAAACTCGTGGCAGCGATAAAGAGCTCGCCCGACCACAAGAAGAGACTAAATACCTCACCAAAAGCGCAAAGCCATAGAAGAAGAAGACACTAGAAACAGATTCAGCTGAAGACATAGGACTCCCAAAAACGAAACAGATTTAGGATAAGAGATTTTTCTCTTTTCTTTATTTCTGTAATGTTTAAGCGCAGGTCGTCGACAACTAATGGAGAGGTTGTTAGGTCAAGCTTTTGATGTATTCCTATGCAATATGTCTTGCCTTGTGCCCTTGCCTTGCGTGTCGCCCCCAACAAGCGCTTAGAAGTACTATGAGAAAGCTTATGGATAAAGTCTCTTTTGTGTTCTCCATGGGAATGTATATTTAATTTAACCTGTTTAGGGGGAAGGTGATATATAAGATGAGTATATTCCACAAAGATTGCTCCTACTTTGCTTGATGATTTATTTAATTGCAAACTAGTCTTTTCTTGTTTGCAATAAAAGATACTTTTTTTTACAAACCCTTCTTCATAAAAAAACACTATACATACCAAATTATAATGAAAGCTACTACTCTCGTACACACATTACAAAAAAATATATATTATAGAAAAAGCTCTACTTACTGAATTCCACAATGTCCGATATGAACATATAAGTTTTTAAGGAGAGTAAAACACAGATGAACCTTGTAATATCCACCCCCCCTGCCGCCCAACGAAGTTAAGAATAGAGCATTGTTATAGTAACTTGTTCACTTGATGGTCCCTTTATTTTTATTATCCCACTGGTTTAAATTCAAGCTGGATATTGCGATAAGTATCGATTTGATCAACGATTTTTATGCCACCACTTTCTTGAGTCCCTTTCTCATTGGTGTTATTCCCAGTGTTAAATTTGAATMCTCCTTTTTTTTTACCAGAACCTGCAAAGAGATAATTTCCAAAGAAAACGACTAACAATGTCTTATTCAAATAATCATATAAAATAAAGGAGAAAATAGAAGAAATTGAAAAAAGGTACAAAACTACATTGTATTTCTCCTCCAACAGTATACATAGATTAGATTGTAAAGACATAAAAAAAGAATCCAAGARGTTGGGATTATTTTGCAATAATCGCAAGTTCGAATTATTTTTGGAAGACTCACCAAAGTTTGGATTATTTATGTAAATTTTTCCTAAAATTAAACAATCATAACAATGGTTGTACACTTGTAGCTCATAAAAAAACACTGTCAATCGATATATAAATTTGTAGACCGCGATATATACTGTATTATTATCTATCGYCATTGTTTTATAGTCTACCACATTTGTTTTCTAATCTGTGTCCAAAATTGTTTAATTTTATAGATTGTCGCTATTGATTACGGATCTCTGCTACTGTGTTATTATCTACCATATTCGTTCTTGATAGACTACTAGCTCCAATTTTATCTCTATTGAGACTTGACAAATTTATAACACAGTAGTGGTTAGTTTTTTATACTCCGTAAAACAATTAATTTTGATAACTTATGGAACAATAAAATAGATAGACTACTATAAAACACAACAATATTGGCAACTTATGGAGTAATAAAGCTAGACTATAAAACGATGGTTGTAGCTCATAAAATCACATTTACAGTCTATTTACATTATATTGTTTTATAAAGTTATATGTAAACACGTCATATGTATTAAAAATAATAATTAAAAAAAAGAGCATGAAATTCTGTTATTAATGAAGATATGGGAAAGATTGTACACACGATTGTATGATGGACTAATTGATGATTATAATCACGWTGAGAAATGAATTATTGTACAACAATGCTGCATGATGTTGATGATTACCTTGCTCAAAGGCAACTGAGTACTCGCAAGTTACTTTGGCGTCGCTAAACTCTGCTTTGGACGTCGGTTTACTCATTTTTTTAAATATATTTTTTTGGGTGTTTTTTTTTTTTTTTGTTTTACGAAGTTATTTTGGAGTACCACTTAAAACTATATATAGAGAGCTAGTTAGCTACCACAATGGTTTTTCTTATACATATGCTTTTAATTCAATTAACAGAAGATTAATTTTTTTAAAAAATTTATTTTTGTTTTCTTTGATCAGTTGATTTCATAGCGAATTCGTTTATCTTATATTGACTAAGTTTAAGAAGTTCTTTCAATTAAATACTCCGTAATACATCATCTATCATTTTTTTACAATCAAAGCTTTTGAGGAAGCGAATGGTTACTTTGAATTATTTATTAATTATTAGGATTTTTGTTATGCTAATGTGTTAGTTAGTTAGTAGTCCTGTTTACTTTTCTTCTTTGAGAAGTATCCTGGTTATTCATCTCCTTTTTGATTCAAAGTTTAGAAATATGTGCATATCCCACATTAAATAGATGCACATCTACTTCTATTGTTGTTAACATAACATAAACTAATACTCTATTATGTTGTTAGCGAAGCATAAAGATAACTAAACACTCCAAAAAAAAAAACTCTAAACATTGTTAAGTTACATCAGCCATGATTGTTTCAAGCAAGTCAACAAAACATTTAGACTCCAAAAGGGTGTATTAAGAGCCGAGCTCACTTCAACTCGAGGTTTTCACGATCCGAGCCTCGTCTATGTTGGCTTAAAAAGCTCGAACAGGCAAGAAATTTTTTTTATCCTTTATTTAACTTAATAATTATGAATTAATAGTATATTATTTAATTCTAACAAAAAAAAAAAAACTCATTTTGTGTGAAGTCAGCCACACAAAAAAATGGTGTGGCCCCATAATTTAATTATTACATACATATATTAACCTTTCTTATTTATATTTTTCATTGGTTTCAATATCTTTTTTGTCTTCTTCAAACTCCTTTTTTCTTTCCTTCGTACTTTCCCCCTCTATTCTACCTCATTTTCTCTCTCTTCACCACAATATATAATATATATCTCTTTTCTTTCACTCTCTTCATTGTAACTGTTTCTTCTTCTCTATCTACTTACCTCGATCTATCACCTTTTTCTTGCAATTATGATTTATATTTTTTTAAGTCTTGGTATAGCGAAGAAGAAAGGTTACGTACTTTCTTTTATACTCGTACTCTTATAAGGATTACTTTAATTATTAATGTTTTTTATGTTATATAGCATAAAGTATGGTTTTATTTAGACACAACTACTTTATATTACCTCTAGTATTTTAATTTTTTTCACAATTAATTTTAGGTTAGAACTAATTTTTTGAGTAGTTATTTTTTTTGGTAGTTACTTTTAGGCTAGACACTAATTTACTTCTTATTTTTATTAGCTACTTTTTAAGTTAGACATAATTACTTTTTTATTTTTCTTATTACTTTTTAGGTTAGACACAAGTATTTCTTAATTTTTTCATAGTCACTTTTTAAGTTTAGACACAAATTATATTTAAAATTTTTTATATTTACTTTACTTTTATAGTTAGACACAATTTTATTTCGTAGTGACTTTTTAGCTAGAATAGTTACTTCATTTTTTTCATAGTTACTTTTTATTTATCATTTAATAGTAAAGTTACAAACAATTATTTCTTATTTTTTTTCATAGTTACCTTTTAAGTTAGAGCATAGTGACTTTTTGCATTTACATAATTACTTTTATTTATATCGTAGTTACTTTTTTAAGGTTACACACAATTATTCTTATTTTTTTCATAATTACCTTTTAAGTTAGACACAATTATTTTTATTTTTTTTATAATTACATTTTAACTTACTCACATTACTTTTATTTTTCATAATTACTTTTATCGAACGTGAGTGTTGTTCAGTTTTTACATGTTTATTATATTATCCGTGGTTACTTTTTATTTTTTTCACAATAACTTTTTTCTTTATACACGGTGACATTGAAATTTAGTAAATATATGAGTTTTTTTACTTCACAACACTTTATCTTCTTCCTTTATCGTTAAAACTTTAAAAGCAAAAATTGCAAGAGAGAGAAAAGAGAATTTAACGGTGAGGAGAGAGAAAGTAGGGATGATGATTGTAGTGTACCTCTTGTCTTTCYATGATAATGACAAATCAAGAGCAATCTAAAGTGATGATGTGTTCCGACGATAGTGATTAAGAGAGAGAAATTGGCGAGGAGAGAGAAAGTGGCGAAGAAAGTGAACGATGATAATGAAGAGAGATAGAGATCGAATGACGATTGTGATGAAAAAAGTTTGTTGAGGAGTGAGAAAATTATGGTGAAGAGAAGATTTTTTGGATGAGTAGAGAGAAAAATGGTGAAAATGAGAGTGAGGAAATGGTGAGGAAAGAGAAGATGGTGAGGGTGGGAGAAATATAATAAAGATAAGAGGAGAGAGAAGTTGATTTGTTGTTGTAATTAAATTGGGTCACCCGGCCAACACATAAGATGCCACAAATATATTTGTTTGTGGCTGGCTTCTTGTGAAAGTTTGTCAAAAAAAAAATTCATAGCTATRAATTATTATAGCTTAGTAATTATTGTTTTAAAAAAGTCATTATATCATTATATTGTTATTGTTTTCGAATTGAACTTCAATAGAGCTTTWATGTAACTTTAACTTGATTTTWAAGGTTCGAAAAATCTCATGGCTCAACTCGAGACCGAGATTGCGGATATTCGTCACGAGTCCGCCTCAAAATATCTAAAACTCAGCTCGAATCGTTAAAACCCTTAGGCTCTGCTCCACAATAATGCAGGTAACATAGATAGGAAATTTGAGCAGGTGATGAATACCAGCGAGGTAGTAGTTGTCCCCCCTCAGGACTTGTATGAATTTAATGATAGACAAGATTCAACTAGTCATCAGGTTGTCATAAAAATTTCAAAGGAAAAGCAAAAAATTTAAAGGCAATAGTGCATAATGTTAATGATGTTAAAAATGTTGTTAAACAAAAAATGCATATTTTAGTTTATCCTTACCAGGGTACTACTTGTCCCCCAAGATCTTATATGATTAAATTATAGGTATAATTACCAGTATAAAGTTCTGTTTGGAAATTACTTAACTATGCAACCATTAAATATTATGCAAATTTTACCTGTCGAGGATTGGCTCCTTTATTATTTTTGCAATGAACGAAAACCAAAAGACACAATCTAAATGGTACCTGCCTGTTTAGACACATGACAGGGTGTTACCAGTGGATACCTACCGGGCACCTATTTTGCAATAAATTTAAGGTTTTAAATTAGATGACATAGTCGATGCTAATAACCTATCTCATTAAAAGATTAGGTTTAACCAGATGCTCTTCACCAATCTAGTACCTAACTTGTAGAAAGAGCAGGATTTGTCTACCAGGTGGCTCTCACCAGCCTGTAGCCTAATCTCGTTAAAAGAGAAGGATTTTTACCAGGTGGCTCTTCACCAGGCCTGAGTTAACTATCTCTGTTAGAAAGGTAGGATTTTACCAGGTGGCTCTCACCAGCCTTGGTATCCTATCTCTGTAGAAAGAGTAGGATGTTTTACCAGTGGCTCATTCACAGCCTTGGTACCTATTCTCTTGTTAGAAAGAGTAGGATTTTTACCAGGTGGCTCTTCACCAGTCCTGGTACCATTCTCTGTTTTACGAAAGATTAGTTTTTTGGATTTTTATTGTTTTTTCCTTCAGAAAGGGAAGATAACATCCTAAAGGGACAATTATTACACAAAAATATATATGCTAGACAAATTTATCTACCGGGAGCAAAAATGCCTCTTAGAAACAATTGTACATATATATATATTATCTAAATATTATATATATATATATAATATTATATATAGATATAGTATATATATATAGTATATATGATTATATATATATATAGTATATTATATTATATATATATATAAACGTGTACATTGTTACATATGGTTATTTCATCTACTTTTAACAAAAATGGTGGCCCTATTGTAACAAGAATTGCAAAGTCTAAGCATAAAATACCTTCTTAGTTGATCTGAATTCCATATACTGGCAATTCTAGTGCCATCTAGCTCCATTAGTCTAAGTTCCAGGCATGCTTTATGGAATGAATCTGATAAGGGTCCCTCCCAGGTGGCAGAAAGCTTGCCATGAATTTCCTTGCCTTCTGAACTGCTTTGCTGACTTTTCTTAGTACTAGATCTCCTACTACAAGAGGTCGTTGCCTGACTCGTCTGTTGTAATACTTGGCTAGTTATTTGCATATAGGCAGCAATGTCTTGGTTTTGCTGCATTCTCCCCTTCAGCTCTTCTACCAGGTCGAGGCATTCTGACAAGATCTTGCTCGTTTTGAGGCTGGCATACTTGTGAGAGTCTAGAGATTGAAAACATTTCAAATAGGAATCAGGAGCCTCCGTACCATATACCGGGTATAGGGCGATATTGACCAGTGGAATCTTTTAACTGTTGGTTCTCAGTGACCAGGAGTACACCTGGTAATTCCTGGAGCCACAGGCCTTTTGGTCATCCATGTCATTCCGAAGCTTCCCTCTTTAGACCATTCAGGATCTGCTTGTTTGCTTGCCTCTGCCAAATCCCATTTGATTGTGGGTGACAGACTGTTGAAAATTGCCACTTTGATCTTGAATTGGCTAACCAGCCCTTTCAAACGATTCCATTTATCAAACTGCCTGCCATGGATTCAAACACCATGCACACTGGCTTACCATAGTCTGTAACACAATTTTTTTTTTTTTTTTTTTCTTGGCAATAAAGGAAAAAACATTTTATTTTTTTTTTTTCTTTTTGGGAAGCATCCCCCTTTTTCGGAAGGGGATTTGGGTTTGGGGGATAAGCCCTAGCCTCAATCCACGTTACTAAAGTAATCGACAGCAACGATCAACACCTTTTTACACCTTGGGGCTCTGGAAAAGGCCCCAGGCGATGGCAACTCCCCATTGGGCAAAATGGTATCGGATTTAAGGATGGATGCAGGTCATTGCTGCTGGTTGAGGATGGACAAAAAACTTTGACACTTATCACACTTCAGTCACTGAATTCTTGACAGAATCTGCAGTCATGTTGGCCAATAATAGCCAAACCGAAGAGCTTTTGTTGAACCAGGGGCTCGGCTCCCACAGTGATGTCCAATATCTTCACATGAATCTTTTCTGAGGATGAGCTCCCTTCACAGTCATCAACACATTTAAGAAGAGGTTTGAGGTGTGTGATCTCCTGTACATCTCACTTTGGATCAGGATACCTTTGAGCGGCCAACTTGACCTTCCTGGCAATGTGCTTTATCCCAAGGGTTAGCAACCACCATTTTGTTGTATGCTATAATATCTGCCATCCAGGGGTGGTGACGAGGGTCCCACCTTGGAAGACATACTAGATTTTCACACATCTATGCCCCTTTTAGGGAAGTACTTCCAATAAAAAACAGACCTGTCAGATTTGGAAGGTGGTAGTTGACCAAAAACCTAGACACAATGCATCATGCCAGGAATATTTTCCTCTCTTGGAATTAGACGAATCTCAAATGATTGAAGGCTTCGAAGCCACTCTTTCATCTTGGTGCCAATAGTCCTACAGAATAGGCTCTCTGACTCATGCTCCCCGCCTGTACTGGTTAGCAAACCTATTGTGGGAATCAGTCATGAGACCTACCCTAGCTGCACCAATAGGACAGACAGATTGTAAAGCCTGCTATGGCAGCCCTACATATTCTGGCTTCATTATTTGTGGCTTTTGAAACTTGAACTTCAGTGCATACTCAATTGACATCTTTCATCTGGTGAGAGGCAATATACACCAGCCCCAGCATGCACCATCAGTTGATGAAACCATTCAGATTAAACCACCCAGGGCTCCACCGTGTACAGAGTTCTTCTTCATTAAATATGAACATTCTGCTAGAAATCAGCCAATGGCTTGTTTGCTTTTATGGCTGTCCTAGGCTGTAAACTGATATCCAAAACCGTAACGCTCAAGTGCCCAGTTGGTCCAATCTACCAGACTGTATCCACTTTTCAAGAGATTTTCACCAGGAAGATCGGTTTAGAACTACAATGGGATTGAGCATCAAAGTATGGCCTCAATCTCCTAGCTGCTTTAATTACTGCTAAGGCAGCCTTTTCAATCATTGGATACCTTGGGCTTCTGCCCCTGTTTAATTGCATGGACCACATAAGTACACAGGTTGTTGTACCTTATCCTGTTCTTTAGTAGAACTGCACTCACAGCTGTTTGGCTAACTGCAATATACAGGAATAAGGTCTCACCTGGCTGTAGGTCTTGGCCAGGAGTTGGCCAGCTTCGTCAAGGTGATCTTTAAGCTGTATGTGAAGGCCTCCTTTTTGCTCTGGTCCCCAATTGAATTCCTTGTTACCCTTTAGAATCTGAAGAATGTTGTGACTTCTCAGTGAATGACTGGCTATGAATCTGGATAATGCTGCCATTCTGCCTGTTAGCTCTGGTATATCTTTGATGCTTCTCGGCTCTAGCAAGTCCCAATGCCTGCCTATCACTTTATCAGCGATTAGCATCGATTCCTCTTCTGGACCTAACCATGAATCCCAAGAATTTACCAGACTTAACACCAAAGACAATTTCTCGGTTAAGATTGACCTGGTATTTCCTCAAATTCGAAATGTTTCTGCGAAGGTCATTCAGCATGATCTTCTGGATTGACCACTCTTGACAATGAGCATCGATCAACATTATACTTCCAAGTTCCTTGCCTCTTTGAGTCTCCAAAGACCTGGTCCATCATACGTTGGTAGGTGGCTTACCAGCGTTCTTGAGCCCAAGGCATCATGACTGATAGTTATTAGACACCACAGACTGGTGAAATGAACGCTGTCTTCTGTTTGTCTGGTGGATAACATGTGTATCTGTGGATAACCTGAGAAAGCATCCATGAAAGAGAGCCTGGCATGAACCACTGGTTTCTGATTCTACCAGCTGATCTATCCCGCTGGCAGAGGATAGCAGTCTTTTGGGCAGGCCTTTATTCAAGTGCTGTGAAATCTACCACACCATTCTCACGGTGGCATTTGGTTTCTTGACCATCACCCACATTTGCCAGCCACTCTGGGTAGTGGCACAATTCCACAAACCCTATGCATCAACAATTTATTGACTCCGCCCTCAATTGCTTGATTCTTCCTCCATGTGAAAATGTCTCTTTCTTCGCTTTACAGGGCTTCCTGGCTGGATCAAGAGAGAGATGGGTGTGATTATTACCTTCAGGATCGGATCCAGGCATTTACATCTGCTGGAATAAGCAAAACAATTCATTCATGAGCTCTGAGAGTTAGGCAATTAGATCACCACCTTTCCTGAACCCCCAAAGTCATGAACCAATCTTGGACCATTCTATTCGTGTCTTCTACCGGGAACTGAACTCTGTGCCTTCAACAGGTTGTGGTTAGGGCCACCCTGTCTAATTCAATCTGTGGTCAAGTTAGAAAACTGAAGCTATTCTTGAGAATGAGTTGCTTCTGCCGTCCTGTGACCTGGATCACCTCTTCTTTAAAGGTTGTGGACTGGAATCCAGCCCCATTTCCTCTACCTTGCCTTCGAAGCTTGTCTGAATTTCTTTCCTTATTGATTTCACCCTAGGCTAGTTGACATTGACCTGGTCTGCTATTGAGAGCCTCTCAACAACAGCAACTTTGCACAGTCTGATACATACTTAAAGCATAGATGATATGTAGATGCTACAACCTTCGAAGGCACCCTATGAATGTTCTTCCCATAATAATTGTTATAGGGTGAAATAAAGCTTGCTACCACTGGAACTAACCATAACAGTTCTCCCTAACTCTTTCATCCCCCAAGTGACTGCAATTAATTTCACCTTTAGAAGGATTGTTAGGTTTCCAGGAGAATCCTGATATTTGGGTCCTGATGTAGGCTCCATTTTGTTGCTATCTTGTAGCCCCATTTTTTTTGATAAAACATGGTATAAATACATTTACAAGCTACCCCATCAATCAGGAACTTTAAATGGACATAGGTGATTGCATACTTGGACTGAACATTTAAGGGATCCATTATGGCGGCTGGGACCAGCCCCCTACAGTCTTGAGGTCCAAAGCTAATTTCCAGGAATATCTAAACATTCGACTGATAGAATTGACAGACAAACTAGCTTGTTCTGACCTTATCTTTTTCAGATGCTTCGTGGAGGCATGGGGCCAAAGATGACAGAAAATTTCATTGATTGGCTCCTGGGTGGTATCTCCTTGGTTGCTCTGTTCTGTCTTCCTTCTGGCCCTGGTCTTTCTCCTCTTGATCTGTGGGCAAATTTCGTGTACTGAGCAGTAAGGTAATCCCTTTCTGATCAGGGTCTTCAATGTTGTTCTTCAGCAGTGTACACAATCGTTGCAGTGGAGATGACCTAGGACACTCTATGCGTGAAGATCACTAGTAGTTTCTTATGTAGGGTCGCTTTCCAAGCCCGGTTGACTTCTTGGGAGTTAATGCCATTTTATCCTCTCCCTTGTGAAGTTGCAGGTTTATATTAAACTGCCGTAGCCTGTCTGTTGTTGAAGGGAGGTAAAAAAACTGTTCGATAAATATGGTGGAAGTGGTGGCTGGATGCCTCTTTCTCCGTTATTTTCTTGTTCCTCCGTCTTTTTCCCTTTGCTGATGATTTTTGTTGGCGAGTGGGCTTGGTGATTTTCTTCCTTTTTTGGAGCTAGCAGTTGCCACCTGGGTGCCTGTTGTCTTGTTGAAGGCTCCTCCAGGTGAGTAGAACCTATCTGAGATTCGATGCCTGGGCCAAGGGCTATCCACCATTTGACTTGGTGTGTAGGTGGTCCCTGAACGGGCCTGGTCTGAGGACCATACTGCAAGCCATGATTACCACGTCAGGTTTGATCTGTGGAGACCATTATGGCCTCCCTTTATTGACCTGTAAGTAAATCACGCAGACTTTTCATCTTTACCTGTTTTTACAGACATGAAGGCTCAACTGAAGATTTTTCTCTCCTTCTACACTTATAAAATGATTTCTGAACTGAGTCTGCTCAGAGTCAACCAAAAGCTGATGGATACTACCGGAGGATATTTTCTAAACCAGGGCTTGTGCAATTCCTGTCAATTGTGGTAGTTGGAAAATTACTTGCACCAGGTGGCATCTGTGAATTCACCCTAAGTACACCTATGCCCCTTCCATGAAAGGGCCACATTGGTCTTCGGGATCCCCGAGTACCATTCAAATTGATGTGGCCTGGCATGTTTAACTTTTTGTTTGGGACGAGGCTTTTCGCAAAATTTCTCTCAGCCTTAATGGTTGATGGTAGGGATAGCTTTATTATCCTGATCTTCAGCTGCTGTGCAATGCATTTTGTGGTTTGTACCTAGGGATTGTGTGAGCAACAGTTGCGGGTTGACCCTGTATCGGGATGCTGGTATCTCCCATGACCTTGGAGGATAGTCTGAGGAGGCGATTTCCAAGTCCTGTTCATGAACTTGACTGTCCCATGTTCTTTGGGTCGTCATGTCCAGGTCTTGGGTAGTCTTCTGTGACGTATATCAGGCGGATGTCTGCTTTGGGTGGTATTGGTGATCCGATGTTCTTAGATCCTGTGTTGCTGACCGGTCTGCGGGCGGCCACTAAGGTACTTCGCAATCTCACGCTCAGGTTCCTCGATACCAGTTTCATTGGCAGGCCTTCCATCGATGTTGTATGACCAATGTAACGATGGTGAGAGGAAGGATGTGTGGTGGTGTGTGGTGCGGCTGTAGTAGATTTAGTGGCCTGCCTTGCTGGAGCGCTGAGTATGGGGTCTGTTTGTGTCTGTCATGTGCCTGTTCTACTCGGCTGTCATGGATACCTGCCTGGTTAGTATCGAGCGCGCTTGGTTGGGTGTGCGGCAAGGCTTGTGGACTCCATAAAATGTCATTGCCTGAGTGGTTCCCATCTTCCCGAGATGTGTGAGTCCATCCATAGACGTCTCTAAATAGATGCCAGATCCGGCATGAGTCTTAGCGTAGTGTATTCTTGCTTGCTCTACCTGGCTGGTGCTCGAGGTGAGTTTTTGGGGTGGAGTCGTAGATTAACCTCGTGTTCTCCCGATTGAAGGGAGGAGGGTTGCATTGTTGCATTAAGCTCAACCTGGTTCCAAACTTGATCCTTGAAGTTATTCTGTTCCTCGGACCTTGCTGTGGTGTGGAGAGTTGATGGAGACGGTGGGGGCATATTGATCCGCGCTGGGGACTTTTCTGTCCTCTCTGGTTGTTCGTTGCTGATACTTTGTGTTACGTCGATTGGAGGAGGGCGGCGTTCGGTTGATCGGTGTGTGAGATTCGTTTCTTCCTTCTGATGTCCTCTATGCTGTCGAGCGTCGTGTCCATGCCATGCACGTCAGAATCTCCTGGTTTGGGATTGCTATCCATTTTTCTCGTTCACTCAATATGTGACTACGTACGGACCCTCGCTGATTGTTGTCGCTAGCGCCAAATTGTGGTACAGATATGTCAGATTGTGGGTACTGGCTGAGTCGTGGCAGTTTGCCACGAATGCCGGGTGTTGGTGAAGCTGACCTGGTCTGCAATCGGGTACCTACAAAATACACGGTGTGTTGAAGGCTTCCCATCTGTGGGCAACCCTTAGGAACCCGAGGTTATAGGGAGAAGGGCTTTAGGTGTATGTGTCCCTTCGATGGAGTTGGTCTAGTATATTACCAGATCCGGTTATATCGATCAGATTATTTAGAGTGAGGAGGATTAGGTGTGGTGGTGTGGTTTGTTCGAATGAACTTACCAGCCCTTGGGCCTCAAGCCTGCTTTTATACTCTGAAATTTGTTGCGTGTGCTGCGGTCGTGGTATGGTCAGTAGGAGCTTGCCTCAAACGTGCACATATAGTTGGCGGAGGTGGTATACAGTACTATACCGAGGTAGGTTCGTCCTACATGCAACTGTGTATCCAAGACTTTATGGAGTGGTACTACGTTGAGTTGTGTGGGTTAGCTTTGACTTGCTCTTTTAGGCGCAGGTGCGTTTGCCCTTATGAGGTCTCTGTAGTGGCCGAACTAGTGCAGCGTAATTGGTTTCCTAGTTGGATTTATGTTAGCTATGGGCCCTGGTGGCTAATTGGCCTGTGCTCCAATGGGCTCTTTGGGGGGTTTAGTTGATTGGTGGATGGTGGGTTGTTGTATTATGCGGTTGTGTGTGTTACCAACAAATGGATATGCTACTTCATTTGGTGTTTGGATGATGATGTAGGAAATGGAACTGGTGACGAATAGTTTATGATGTATTGTGCGAGTAGTATTTGGTATTGATTAGCGAGGTGACATGAGAGCATATTGTGCAGGTAGCAGAAGATATTAAGATCGAAATGGGTTCTAAGAGGTTCTCAAGAATTAGCATATTGAGCCAGTTAGAAATCAAGTAGTTGTATGACCTTAGTATGGAGATTGTTGTGAATGAAAGTGGGCATTGGTGGCATCAATTAGGACATGTAGGCAGGGTATTGCTTGTCTGCCAAACAAGTGAAAAGAATCTGGTTGTATGAAATGGGGATTTACGTTCTAGGATTGGCTAAGTGAGATCTGTGTTTGATTGGCCCAATGTCTACGAGGTGTTAGCTTTGCTAATGCTTTCCTTTTGACTATAGTGTGAAATGCTTGGTGTCTGCTTTGCAGCTCGTCATTTTGATATCCACTGTCATGGACATTGGACCTTACGGTAATCGGTTCAGATCTGATATAATGGGATTTTAGCTATTTTCTTATCTTTGGTTGCATCTATATGTCGACACCTCAGATTATAGGCCTCTCACTGGTTATATTTTTTGTCTTGAGAATACAGGTTAATATTTTCAGAGATTGGCATTGTTAATTGTTGGATTAAAATGTTTGTCTCTAGTCGTTGTAATAAATATATGCTAGTTTGTCAGTTGATTCTATGTCCTGATGTAGTATGTTTAGGGTCATGACAATTGCATTTTGTAATTCACATAAACAGGAGAGAATGCGAGAAGAGATATTTCCTCAATGAGGGATGGAGTAGTGATTAGTGCTTACAAACCTCATGTGTTTAGTACTATGTCTTCATAATTTGTAGAGACGTGAAGAATAAGCTGAGTAACTTAAAGCCAGAATACTGCTTGGAGTTAATTTAGGCAAATTGGGCACTAGAGAACTTTCAAGCAAACGCTTACCTGTGTGAGAATACTGTGGGTGTGAAGGCTGTTGTGTGCTTCTATGGCAGCTGTGTATCTCATTATCAAATCAGTGTTACCAAGGCAAAGGTTGTGGTGGTAATATAAGGTTCCATTATTGAGATAGCGTGTGAGAATAAATGACCTGGTATCTTAATTACCACTTGTAAGTGGTATTGTGGTATGGCGTCTGCTTATGTGCTATGGTTAATTCCCAGTTAGTCATAGGTATCGTAAAGTTTGTTGTAGCTCGTTGCTGATGGTGGTTGGTGTCAGGTGGGTCTTCTATGGGGTGTTCCACAGCCGACATCAGATAGGCATTAGTGAAACGTTTCTTGTGAATGTTGTAATCAAAATGCAATGAGTTATTAAGTGCTGTTTGCTCGCTAGGTCGATTGTGTTCAAGTTGTTCTCTATGATCAGATCATTTTCGCTGTGGCTATTTCGTCAATGCAAATATCTGCTACTATAAACTATGTACAATCACTACCAACACGCAATGGTTGTCACACAATAACGTGGAATCATTTGATAGAACTTCTAGGTAGCATGTTGATATGATGAGACTGATCTTATGATCCTGCTTTTATCTGTGGGTATAGGGCGATCTTTTCAGTATATGGAAGAAACTACTGATTAAACTATATAGTGTCAACAAACCGAGAAGAGTAGCACCAGCAGACCTTCTCAGACGCACCTATTTGTGCATAGAAGAACTGGCCACCAGAGCGAAATGTGATCATCCTACAGGTTGGTAGGGAGGATGGATCATTAGAATGTGGGACCCCTGACAATGAGGATTGTCTGCTTCATCCTCAACCTCAATGTAGGAAGGATGCAACATGAATGTCGCGAGTACCAGTAGCTTCACAGAAGTGCCGGTCATTGCTCCAAAAGTAGGATTAGTGGTAATCATACTCGTAAAAGACAAGGCGTACGTAACAGTGTTCGAGGATACCTCAACCAGGTGATTGTACAATTGTGGCAACATTGATTTGTCACTACCTCAGTCTGCTTTTCCGCTGCATGCTCAAGAATCAGCATTGTATTGATCCAAATTAATTTCAAATCAACTGTTTCAAGGTAAGAAAAAATGGTTAGGAGGCAATTTAATCAAGAACACATTTCAATGCCCTTGAAGATGAATGTGACACATGGAGAACTCTACTTGTCCCTGCCTCCTAATACAGAAGAAGCAATTGGACTACCATAATGGAGTGGTATTACAGAAAAACCAAGTTCAGTGCTAATTGGGATAGTGTTTGTGGTTGTAGCGTGAGAGGAAAGAAGTACATAGGACTTGTTGTTCTTGGATGTAGACAAAGGGCACGCTCTCGATTATGCTCTCTGACGTTTTTGCTACACCACACGACCATTGCCTGAAGATGACAACGTGGATAGGGATCCGCTCTCGCTGGTTGTTCCAAGAACCGCTTATGAGCAGTAGAAAACTATGCCCACTTAGCCTCAAATTGCAGAGTGCTCAAATGCATCTTGCATGGAGACTTCTTGAAGATGTGTGACTATTAATTTGGTGCTCAGGCAGGCTATTCTTGGGTGTTGCTGAGGAACAGCAATTGTTAGTGAATCTCAGGAGTGAGTATACATGCTCGCGTTTATCTCTCGTCTCAACTATCTCCTAATGTTTGTCGGCGTAATCATAAAATCCTTGTATTGGGATCTCTGCAAATCAGCTTCCCAAGCAGTGGTTCACCAAGCTTCGAATCTCTCTAAGTCGCTTTCGTTGTAAGCTTATGATATCTGTCTCCGATATCAAATGGTGACGAGGGATGAGTCTTAGTCTGTCCTCTCTTCATCAAATGGGGAATAGGAGACAACACTTTGTTGATTAGTGCCTAGGCATGTGTGGGTGTGATCGACTTGCTTGTCATGTTAGAGATCACAAATAGGTCGGGTTTGGCTGATGTGGATAGTGCAGAGAGGACTTTGCTCGTTCGATTCCTAGTTGTTGCGTTCTACATGAATATGTCACGTTAGCCTGAGTTATTCTGTTGCTTGTCGGTGTATAGGTTGATAGTTTCATAGTGGAATTGCAATATGTGGCACGCGTGTTGATCTCACCAAAAGAAGTATACAAATCTGATTTGTTGAAAGAACACCATTATGGACATGCCATAACCTGTGAAAATCCCACTAGACTCTTCATGTATTGTTGGAAAAATTTACAATTGATCAGGGTTCTGCACTATCTGATTCCAACTGCTATCAAACATCTCAAGCAAGCTTATCTACCTGCACCATTACCAGGCCAGAACATAGCTTTTGTTAGTCCATAATTGAGCCAATCATGCAGAAACCAACACATTACACATGCAGGGAGCAAAGAGAGTGCTTAGATTACCTTGCGGCTCTTCTGGCCAAGGCCCTTCTTCTTTGCTAAGGCCACTTCTGTGCTAGCTTACAGCTTATGAAAGATATGACTAGGCTAGCTCCTTCTTTCTCGAAAATCCATACTACTGGCTTCTGTATTCTCCTTGCAAATCCTTGATTTCATGGAAGACAAAAAAGCAGCCTGTGGTGGCTAGTATCAACAGCAGGAACTTGGAGTACCGAAGCCATGCCTTAGCTACTTGTGAGGGTGACATGGCTTCACACAGTTGTTAAAGGCGATCTGGGGTCTCAAGATCGCTGTCACCAGTATTCATTGTTTGAAAATGTGATAATCAGCAGCTCTATCTATAGCTGGTCAACCCAGTAAATCAGAAGAGAACAAAAGGGCATGTTGAAGTTTGATTGCCACTTTGTTCGGAGACAAAGTGGCCTCTGGTGCTATCCAGCCTTGATAATGTGCCTAGCCCGGAATCCATGACTGACGAGACATCGCTCTGACAAGGTGGCTTCTTACCAAGGGTGTGGTCACTAGGGCAATTGCATGCTCGTCTCGGCTATCCGAAACTTGGAGCTCTGTTCCCCCACTCACTCGCCATCTGTTTTGCTTGGTGGTCGGGGGAGGTTTATAGAGAAAGAAAGGCCCAAATGGACTTTGCTTTTTGTCTTTGCTTTCCGTGGTCTCTGGTACCAACTTACTGTGACTAGTGTAGTTTAATGAGTTAGGTGGGCACATGATTCCCATTCTTGACAGTGTGACAGCGTGCGCTATGTACAACTTTCCCTTTTTTGTCTTGTTTTCTATCTTTGGTCTTTGTTTACATACACTTAGCAGTTAGAGTTATACGATGTTATGTTCGTTATATATTCGTTACTGTACAACCGGGTGTTAGTGTACGCGTTACGACGACGATGAATATTGAAAGACGCCATACAAACTATCTCTCTTCTGTTCTTATTTGCTACTTAGGCTATTATTTGCGCATTTACCCAGTGCTAGTATCTACAGCTTTCCATTAGTGAGTCTTTTATCTTCTAATGCAATTCCTTAATCAGAAGTGCACTCGACATGGACCACTCCTCTTCACATATGGTGGGTTATATCCTTTCATAGAGTGACGTAGTTATGTTTGCTGGATGGGCCTCTCTTACGTGATTTCAGCTTCGTCGTGATCTGTTGATTTGTCATGTAATCGTTTTTGCCAAGCTCTCTGGGTGGTTCAACCAAATTAGTCTTTGAATGAAATTCTTACGAGTATTTCTTTCCATAGAAGTATTGGGATTTGAGTGTTGGGAACAAGAGTGAAAGTCTCTGAATTGCTAGATATGGAGACTATCCGAGTGGATTTAGGACTATATCTTGGCCGATGGCCGCTTACTGCTCTATGGTCAGCGGATACGCATGGAGTGAACGTATTGTAGCACATTTTGCTACAACCTTTGTGATGGAAGATGTTCGCGTATCGAGATCATCTTGCCGTGGATTGGAAAAATCTAGAATATCTTCGCCTGTTGGCGTGTGTCGCAGTTAGCATGCTTACTGATAGTCTCATTGTTCTCGGTCCAGATGGCCAGTTTAGTGTCTTCATGCCCCATATCCGCTGTTAAGCGCGCGTGAGGCTGCGCTACAGTTGTTGTTGGACATGCATTTGTATCAGAAACATGTGTAATTATTCATATATGGGAGGGTTCGGACGAGTGATGAAGCTACAACTACAAATCTCACCGTAAGTCCTCGTGAGATTTACATATACCGCTGGGCATTTCGCAAACAACCTAAGTTGTATTCAATGGTGGGCGTCTGAATTACGTCTCCACTGTCGATGTAATATTCGTAAGCTTTTTCTCTACTATATGTTAGAAAGTTGGGTTGTTTGGGGCGGCGTACTTGACTGTTAACGTCTATATTTCATTGTGTGGGCTTCTGATTGGTGTCTTTTCATTGCTCTAAATTTGCAAATGGTTTCCGATGTAATCTTGGGAATGTGTTTCACTAATGTACGGTGGGTTTGTATGTCAAAATCGATTTGCGAGGGGCAATCTGTAACGGATGTTCATTGCGTGTTTCTCCGTTTCCTAGAGGATATGCTGGGCGGCTATGCTAGTGAGGTTGTGCGGCTCTAAATGTTTGTCGCTCGTTGTGTGGATTGTTGGTTTTTTGAGTGGGGTGCTGGGGGTGTGGTGTGTGCTGTGCTGCCTATGGGGGTGCGGTTAGCTGGTGAAGGTGCCTTGTTGGAGGTACACCATTTGTGAAGGTGATTATAAGTGCGGGTACAGATGCTCATTATTTGAGTTGCATATGCAGTCGGAGTTCTCTGATTCTCACCTCTAGCTTGATCATTTCAATTAGAGAATATGTGGGATCCCCAAAATGGTAACAATTGGACCAGCTTTTCTGATTTCTTCCCCAATGAGGCTTTTATGAGTATTGAAGTGCATGAGCTATAGGAGGACCTCTTCGTTTAGGTATTCTTAGTTATTGGGGAGGTGATGCTCTTTGAGGGCGTTTCACCTCAAGTCTGCTCTTCGCATTTTTCGTCGGAATCATGATGTTGTACGCGGATAGAAGCTGGGAACTTGCTTGATTTTGGAAGCCCCGTTTAACAGCGCATTCGTGTTTTTCATTGGCTGGTTATTCTATGACCGCCTTCTTTGTAATGTAACAGGTGCAGAGCAACTTATCTGATTGAGATTCGACTTTTCTATTTGTGCGCGTGGAGGACGACGACCCTTCATTTTCTTCGAGATTGTACGGCGGCACGTGAAGTTTGGAGCAAAGTGACTTCCCCCTATACTCACCTAATTTTCTATGATGGTACTCTCACACCTTGGATTTTATCAATTTTAAATACTTCAAGTATGCTAAGTCCGATCATTTGGTCAAAGTGTACTTTTGGCGATCACCTTATGGTGGGATATGGCATGGCAGGGAACTTGTGTGTGTTCTGGAAAATCCAGTTCACATTCTGTTTATGAATATTTGGCGCTTTCTCTTAGAAGTCCCTGTTTCGATGAAGCTCGTGAAGCCTTTGCGGCTCCGATGTATATAATGAGAGGCACCCTTGTTGAGTATTTATGGCCAGCTGGACCATCCACATCAGGCTTCACACATCAACTAATTTCTTCACTCACAAGCTTGGATTGGTTGATCTTCTTCGATGAAATTGTTCTTGTTAACTAACTCTCACAGAGCTCATCTTAGCCCTAGGATTTTACTTTTGATCCTAGCCATTCATTGTATGGGTTCAATCCCAACTATAAGCTATCACTCTTGATATCATGTGAAATTAGTGTATGAATAATAAGATTGACAAAACTCTCAGTCTATTTCTTGCTCTCCTTACTTTCTCGTTTCTCTCAATTTAGCTACTGTTCATTGTTGAATGTCTTACTGTGCAGATTCTTCGATCTCTTTTGTGAAGAATTCTTCTGCTCTAATTTTTAGTTCATTGATTCAAACTGCATTTGTTTTGTGTATCAGGAACTTGCATGCAAGTTTTGACATAGTATCAGAGCTGTCGCATACTCTTCGATCTTGTTTGTTCTTTGTTTCTGGTTTGATCGTTGCCAAATTCTTGAAGGTTCAGTTGCTCCTCTGTTCATTGAAATGTTGGCTTTTGGTGATGTTGATTCATTCTTTGCTCTTTTCTTAATCCTCATTGACGACGATAGGATTGTTCCTAAATTAGTCTCGTTGCTATTGAGTGCGAGGTGTTTGAGGTATTTTTCTAAACTGTTTTCTTCAACTTTCGATTCGCTTGTGCCTTTTGTAAACCTAGTTCGCTGAGCACTTTGTTAAAGTTTTTCGGATTGCTTGTTCTGCTTTCTTATCTACCACTTCCTATTTCCTTTTCGTATACTTCTTTGTTTTCTTCTGTTCTTCTCTTCAATCATGTCTCAACCACCAGAAACTACAAAATATATCAAGAAAATGAAAGATTCCAATAGGTTAAGATCTTTAGAACAGAACCGTAGCACTGTTTACTATGTATACATCCTTCTGTATACTATTAGCACAATCCATTTGTTTCTGATAAATTTGATCGGTAACGAGTTTTGCATACCTGGAAATTCCTCGGATGATAAGTGGTTTAACAACAAAAATAAGATGCGTTTTTGTTGATGGTTCTCTGCCGTAAGCCAGCATCCAGCAAATTTACTTTATTCCAACTCAGAACTGCATGTTCAAGTTCATAAGTCACAAATGCTTGACTGAATTGCAAAATATTCCAGCAACTTTCACAACGCGTATAACAATATTAACAAAAATTGAACAATTCAAAAGTCTCGAGCTAAGCACGGTTGCACTTCCAAATTATCATAACTTATACCAGTACTCAGCAAACTCAGTTCAATACTTAAAATTCAATTAAACTGAACTCACAAAATCAAATTAGAGATTCAATTCACAAATTCAAGCTCAATAGCAACCAAGCTCAGAAACCACGATACTCAACGAAAAAATTAACAATTCGCAATTCAAAGTCGCAAAAATTGCAATCTTTAATAAAAAATTCTGATTTAAGTTCGAATGTGCAATCCTTAACTCAATATATAGGCCTCAATTTGCGAATTAACGATAGCTTAACTAAATAATTAAACTTAATTATAAGGGTTAAGCCAATCACCTCCAAGGGAGTGTGAAACTCCAAAAAAATCACTGATGACATTAAAGCAAATAATCTAGAAAACCCGAAACACACGACACCAAAGCAAATCCCCACGTTTGGTGTGGGATTCGTGCAAAAAACGACCCCAGGAGCAGCATCAATCAGCAACATTCGAGTAGGAAACAAGCCTAGAAAACGAAGCAGAATAAACACCCAACTCAGATTATTTCGAGTGGGGATGAATTCCCACCCGAAAGAGCTAAGTAAAATCGTCCCATATTGCAGCCCGAACAAGGGCTGAAAACCAGGTTAAATTCTCGCCCAAATTCCACCAGAAAATCGCCCAAAAAATCACACTAAGCCTTTCAAATTTTCGAACCATGGTGACCCAAAAATCTCAACGATTTCGTCCCAAAATTCGAGTCACAACACTAGCTAATAGATTTCAGAAATTCTGCCCTAAAGAAAAATATTCTCAAAGTACCACCAAAATCTAAATTGTCAGTGAGCCCTAACCCCCCAAAATTCGAAATTTAACTAAGAGGGAGATTGTGATTAAAATGAAAAATATGGAAGCTTTGAGATTAAAAAGAAATGGGAAAATTATGAAGTGATTTGTGAGATGAGTAGTGAAGATTTCGTAAGGTGAGGAAGTTGAGATTTGAGGTGAAAGTGTGGAGTTTGAATGAGAAGTGATGAGAGTATGAGATTTAGAATTTGTTTTGTTTGTTTGAAAGTAGGATAGTTATTTGTTTTTTATTTTATTTCCCAAGTAATATTAATTCATTGAATATTGAAAAGAAGTGATGAATAGTTGGGAGGGAATATACAATGGTTGTGTCATGTTGTTGGGAATTTGAAACGGTTTAAATTGCGACTGGGTGTGTGGGAGTCCATGGAAAAAGATTTAATAGGCAAGAGACCTTGACACTTTTTATTGTGTTAAAGTGTAATGTTTTAGGTTCTTATGTAATTTGTTTCAATATAATATAGCCGCCTAAGCCTTCTTCTAACCAGATTACGGATTGAATCACTCTGTATGGTGAGGACTACATCCTATAGTCTACTTTTGTTGCTTTTATATTAATCGATCATTGAAGCCTTAGTCCCATAATTGTGTAATTATCCGACATATAATGAACAAACTTATTTCCCTGCCACAATGCATTGTTTCCTTGCCAGTGTGGCTGTACTCAAAAGTAACACTTAAATAGCCCAGAATAATTTGGATTGAACTAAACTATAAGTTTAATTGCAACTCTGCAATTTTGTGTGTTTGAGGACAAAAGGGAAGACTGCTTTTGTTTGCCATATTTTTGAAAACATTAAGAATTGGTGTATTTGGCTTCTTGATCTTTGCCATGAAGATCTGCATTATACGTCTTCGTTGTCTCAAATGGTTTAATGGTGGATTTGTAATCTTTGGGATCTTTTGTGCTAGATGTTATTGTTTGTCCCTTCTTATAATCCACAATCAATGGTGATCCCACCTTCTAATTTATGCTTGTCATTTATTGTTCCATCCGGTTTTTCTTTCTGCTTCATCATCGACCTGAGGGTTTATAACTCATGGAATAGTTTGGTTTTAAAAAAAAAGCAGTCATCCTTTGTGTCATGTTTCAGGATTAATTTCTATGCAGATGAAAGGCCAAAGCCTAGTGTCGTGATTTTGTCGATCTCAGGAGCTAATTTTTTGGGGACTTAAGAGTAGATGGTGCAAACAGTAAATGGTATTGTGTTAATTTATCTTTCATTGTTAAAGGATGGATGCTTTTTTTCTTTCTTTTTTCTTTTTTTTAAAAAAAAAAATAAATATTGTTAGCCAAAAAAAAACATGCTGAAATGGTAGTTTCTATTAGTGTTGAAGTCAGATTGTGAACAAAGCTCTTATGACAATATATATTTTTTACCATAATTGTAATTTTCGAAGTTAGTAGGTTTCATTTATCAATTCACAGTTAAGAACAAACTCATTCCTTCCTTATAGTCTTTTATCTAACAATGAATGTACAAAATTACAATATTTTTGAGCGTTTTGATAGAAATAGCCTTAGTTAATTAGTGAGCTTAGTTGTTTATGCTTTCTTCTAGCACAAGTATTTAGGCGTACTTTGGTGTTTGTGCTTTTAGATATTGAACCATTATAATACAATTTACGTTGGTAATATTTATAATAAGTTTATTTCTATTTGTAATTTTCCCGTTTAGCACACGGTCCAGGGCACGCGCGCGGCTGCAACGGCTAGTAACAATAAAAGTACAGGCTAAACAAAGTAGCAGTAACAATGAAAGTTGGAACAAAAGCAATGGGCGAACAATCTTAAACCAGTAGCCCTTTGTACCTATTTGAGGATCATAGTTTTAGATTGTTAGGGCTTAAAGAGAGTACGATACTTTCTTAAAATCAACATTGTGAGAGAGTTTTACATTCTTAGTAACTTAGAATCATAGCTCTAAAAAAATAAGAATAACAAAATTGAAAGAAAAAAGTTTACCTATAGTTTGGACAACCGTGCACCAACAGAAGTGAGAATTGAATAGAACTGGACGCAACTTTTACCTGTTCAAAAAGGATATTAGAACAATAAGACATGTTAGAGTTCTAAAGATAAATTTTTCATATATTGTTGCATAAACAATAGATTCTTCTGATTTCTATTCCACTTAGATGCTCGTATATTTACTAGTCACTAAATCGAAATAATATTTCTAGCATTTAGTACCAAAATAATATGAATAATATTGGGAATTGGGAGCTATGAAATAATAGTTTAAAGACATTTTTTTGCAATTCGTACTTATCATTCTTGTAAATTAAAAAACATGTACAATCGATACTGGAAAAACGTCATGTACAAATGACCACCAAGCCAATCATAGTCTCAAAATTAAACGATATTACTATTGTAATAAACAAAGAGGGTTTGGTAACTTCAAGATTAAATTATATTGCAGCACAATATAATGGTCCTACTATAGAGTCTAAGTTATAACTAACTATTATTCCGTATTACATAGACATACACAAATGGTGCATCACTTCAATCAATGGGCAATGTGTGACAAGGAATCTAGATGATTTAACTAGGAATTGTAGAATAAAAATTCTATTATAGCCAAATCAGAAACAATTTCCAACCTTAAGTATAAAGTACATCATAAACACTTAGAGCTTAAGTCCACCATTGAAGCAAATTTACGCATTGTCAGATTGGGACACTCTGTTCAAAATCAGGGATTATATTGAAACAATTTTCAGATATTGGGCGTTCGGCTTAACATCAACTTCAAGGCCTTTCAATATTAATCTCCCTTTCATTATTTTACATTACAGAGAGCCAAAGGAGTATAATCATTGAGTTTAGATTTTAGTAAGTGTTTTATTTTCTTGATTTCATGTTTTTTTTTTCATACTGCTCGACAATGCAGGTTTTTATAACCTGAATTATAATTCTAAAAATACTAACAAAAGTGGTATGTTATGTGTTAATTTTATTATATTTTTAGACCCTCTTATGACCTCCAACCATTAATTTTATAGTTCATTTATGTATGTGTGTAATTTTTTATTTATGATTTTTAAGAACTTCCTATTTCATTGTTTTAGTCAGTTCGTGATCCTAGCAGGTGTAAGCAACTTTCAACTATTTTTCTAAGGGACAATTGGTAAGAGTTAGGAGGCATGTAAGTACTCAAATTAAGCTCTCAAAGGTCTACTTTCTGTTGAAAAATATTTCAATAAATTTCTGAAAACGTCATTTGCTGTTATTTTGAGCACTCGATTACTGATATGATGCGTTAGTAATTGGTAGATTTCTCTGACCAGCCATAAACGAGTGTGTCTAAAATACCAGAAACGGATTTTGCAGAAATCTTTACAATATTTTTCAGAGGAAATTAGAGTTTATGAGCTTCAATTTGAGTACTAAAACAACACCTCCTAACTCTTTACCAATTGTCCTAGAAAAATCGTTGAGTTACGTGCACGTGCTAACCTTATGAGTTGAAAGGCAGTTCAAGATATCAACCTTATGACAGTATCACCTCATTAAGCATTCAAGTATCAACTATGAAGCATTCAAGTATCGTTTAAATTTACTGGCACATGCTAACCTTATGACTCCATTTGATCTATTTTTGTGTGAATATTATTGTTAAATCTAGTTAATTGTTTTCATGCTGTGATTTTCAATATTTCATGTCATTTGTAATCTGAAATTTATATCTCATATAACAATGACATATTTTTTTGCAAAAGTGATGTGTAACAAGTTCAAATTTAAACTTGATATTGCAATAAGCAATAAGTGTATTAAAACTTATTTAGTTGCAAGACATTGTGTAGTGCTCTCGAGGTTGCAATAAGCTTATAAGATTAATTGAGTTATGAAAATCAGTTGCATCATGATCATTGACTTGGATATTTAATCTGAAATAAAACTGATGCACTTGACTATGTGTTATGATCAATGAGTTGAAACAAAAACACAGCAGATATTAACTCACTTTGCACTGGACGTGAGCTCAAAATTCAGAATAAAACCAACTGCTATGGTTAGTGGAATTCATTCCAGAAAATATGTTATCCACAAAATTAGAGTTTGATATGAACCAAGAAAGATGCGAAAAAATATCAGAGAAGGTTTAGAACATGGAAGAAAATGCGAGGGAAGTAATAACTCTTAACCACAATGCTAAACCCACGTTAGTTCAAAATAAACATAATTAACGCCAATTCCCACAATTAACAACTAATTTGCGCGTTATGATCACGGTTAGGACAAGTAGAAAAAAAGCGCGTGCTATAATTGGGATTTCTAAAAGTTGCGTTGACTACCAAAGGGAGTTTCCCTTTATTTTCATGTTTTAGTCAGTTCGGATCCTAGCAGGTTAGCAACTTCAACTATTTTTTAGGACAATTTTGGTAAAGAGTTTAGAGGCATGTAAGTACTTCAAAATTGAGCTCATCAAGTCTACTTTCTGCTGAAAATATTCAAAAATTTCTGAAAAATTCATTTGCTGTTATTTTTAGCACTCGATTTTACTGGATGGTTATAATTGGCAGATTTCCTCTGACCAAGCCATAAACGGAGTGGTCCAAAATACCAGAAAACGATGTTGTTGCAGAAATTTTTTACAATATTTTTCAGAGAAGTAGAGTTTATGAGGCTTCACATTTGGTACTCACATGTCCTCCTAACTCTTTACTAATTGGTCCTAGAAAAAATCGTTCAAGTTACTGCACGTTGCTACCTTTTGATGAATGTAAAAGTTGTTCTGTTCCCTTTTTGACTTAGTATATGATTGCTGCTTGGCCATGCTCTCATTGAAAATGTGTTAGTTCTATATGTCTTCTGATTCTGCTGTATGTAGTTGTTATACATGTTCATTTCTCATAGCTTTTCAGCATTGGAGCTTGTTATGTGAAGAGATTTCTGATGGATCAAGTATTTATCTCTTGATGTAAGTTATATTTCATCCTGCAACTGTGAAGATGCTAAGCAATTGAAGGTAAAAATTGTTTGACATTTTCTTTGATTTCTCTTTTTCTTGATGAAGTTTGAACATTTACCAGATATAAATTGCTTTTTGTGATTTGATTTTCACGAAGATGCCTGAAAGGAGCTCAAGCTTAACACGTTTCAACTTTATGATTACATTTTTGTGTGGCGGGAATTTCTACTATTTAAGCTGGAATTTTATTTTAAAATGCTTTTTTTTTTTGCAAAGTTGTTAACGATGCTGGTCAAGGGACTGTCTTATCTTGTTCTACTAATGCATTTTAGTCCCATTCACATGGATTGAAGAATATTCATGCACAAAATTGTGTACTTAATTGTATGCAGGTCTAAAGGAGAGTGATATCTAGCACTACAGTTTTTACGATTTTATGTAGCTAGTACTTGCTTTCTGTTTTCTTCTTTATCTTATCTGTTCTAGCCTCCTTGCATTTTTTTGCTCTGTTTTGCCTTTCTTTTTATTCAATCTCCACAGGACTCACCACAGTCACACACCCACCACAACCTAATACAAAAGATATTCTTACTGTTTACTGATATCTAACAAAATAAAATCTATCCTAACTAACCACTACAAAGACATGCCTAATTAATACCTACAACACATATATAATTAGATCAGAAAAACTATAATCAATAACCCCAACGCAAAGCTCTCAAATTCAGAATCAAATGTAAAACCCCACCACCACGCCTCGCCCAAAACAACCTGGCTAACACCAATTACCTAAAATTTCCAGAAAATTGGACGAAGTTCATTGAAAATCGTATTATATTGATCCTAAAAAATTTAAAAAATAATTCTAATAATAATTTTGAGCCTTATTATTTCATGAACCTCATTCAAATTAAATTTGAATAAGAAATCTCAACCCATTTGAACCAGAAATTTCAAACAAATACAAAAGGCTTATTTAACAGAATTTTCGAACAAATTAAATTTCCAAATTCGAACGAAATTGAACCTAATTCAACGCTTACATAGAATGAAAAGTTGAGGATGAATTGAAAGAGAATTCTTACCTCAAATTATGAAGTAAGTTGATGTAAACTCCTTCTGATGCGAAATTGAAATTGATAATCAAAAAATCCTGATTAATTGAAATCTAACTACTAGACGACAATTGGTGACTGAAATTGAAAACAAAACTTTAATTTAGTAAAAAGATAATTGTTTGATGGTCAGCGGTTGATTTTATTGTGAGTAGTGAAAGGGATTTGATGGATGCCATTTGATTTTGAAAGGTCACGTGACGAAGATGCATGTTTTGTTTTAAGCAGAGAAGAAGTGCGTGATGAGTGAATTGATGATGATGAAAAAACGGTTCTAGTACTAAGTAGTTGGAGCTAATAATTTACGGGCCCAACACTCCAGAATTTTCATTATTTTTTTCTAAAAAATTAAAAATAGGCAATCTCTACTTGTGATTTTCACGTGGATATTAACTCATATTGTGACACTTAGTAGTCGGGAATTTATATTGACCTTTAAAAAGCGTTCCTTTATGTATTTCTTTTTATTGTGCTCTAAATATGTGTGCGACCCTTTTCCCAAAGTCTGTCGCAGCAAAAGCGTCGCGTATAACGCTCATTTGTATGTAGAAAATGTAAATTAGGGGAACGGATTTTAAATCCGTCCCTAAATTAGGGACGGATTTCATATTTCCGGCGCTAAAAGAAGATTTAGCACGAGGTTTTAGGGACGACCGAATCCGTCCCTAAATCCGATCGCTAAATTACTTTGCGACGGATTTTGCCTATTTAGCGGACGGATTGTTGGTCCATCCCTAAAACGAGTTTTTTTTTTTGTAGTGACCAAACCGTAATTTGTGGATTTTGAGATTTCTCGGACCAAACTGCACCCAAAACAATTTCCAAATTCGCACCAAATGAGCACCGCAATTGCAGTTGTATGTAACGGTTTGCAGTATTACCTCTTTTCTTTATAAAAAAATTCTCTAAAAATTGCTCCATTTAAATTACAAGTCTTTGTCTAACACATTAATTAAATACACTTACTAAAACAAAGTCGTATTTACAAAAAAAATATAAAAGTTAATTTTAACGAATCTTCTCATTACATTACAATGCAACGTTCGAAGTATAATATATAAAACAAATAGGAATTGTCATTTTCGCAAGACCGCACCGATGTATCTTTAACGAGAAATTAGGAATTGTCTTCCACTGCTGAGGTCTCGTGCAATGTCAATATGATCCAATTCTAGTATATATATATATATAATATTATATATATATATATACTATTATTATATATATAAATATATATATATATATATATATATAATATATATATAGGAAGTGGATCATTGATTGAAAACACAAACCTTAGTGAAAACTAAAAACTTTTAATCTTGACCTAGGATTTGAGAGATGAATGGTCCACGATTTAATCTGATGTACATATACTTGTATTGAATCCGGGGTTACATTGAAGGTTTAAAGGGGTACGCGTTACTGTTCATCAACAGTAGCTAAAAGTCTGCAGTTACCCCTTTTATTGATTGTATTGTACCATTTATTTTTGGTTTTCGACGTTTTCACTAATAAACATTTGTAGTTTTTAGTGGATCCTTAACTCTATATACTATATATATAAAAAATTTTTAATAAATATTTTTTATAAAATATAATATTAAAATATTAATTAAACCTTAACAATTAATTCTTAGGCTTAGTGTTTGAGAAAACTTTGCTTTTATTTTGTGTTAAGATAGTTTTATGATGATCAAGACTTATTTTCTTTAAATTTGTGATTTTGAGGTGTGGATTTATGATTTGTAATTTTGACTATGTTCTAAATATTAAGCTTCATTCCCTGAGACTAGAGTTATTAATCGTGTCATGTTATGTCATGTCCCATTTTAAATGGGTTGTGTCAACTCCCTTCAATCCAAGACTCCGCTAATATATGACATGGCTCGTGTCGATGTTAGTGTATCGATGACTTACATACATTTTCCCATAGTTAAAGTAACAAAAAAAGATAGATGTGTAATAAGTGTCGTATGATTGACATCTGTACTTAACGGGTTTCTACCTGCCTAATTCTAACCCATTCTCGTTTCAATATAACAGGTTCGTATATGTCAAGCACATATATTTTGAAACAAATCAACGCACTTTAACCTAACATTCTAAGTAACGGCGTCCATTTTCGTTGTTGAGATAAATCGGCCTAATTATTTTTCACCCCTTTACTTACCTTTATATCTCTAATTAATATAAGCCAAGGGGGAGAATGGTGTCCCCTCTATTGAAATTACCTAAAGTACCTCTTAATGATTTTGACAATTTTAAAAAATATATATTAAAAAATTTAAATATGGCTATAAACTTAACCACTAAAAATGGAAATAATTGCTTCACAAGTTTAATGCATTGATTCTAAACAAAATAAAATTATTGAAAATTATACCATTAATTTATTTTTATCAATTTAATTACACAAATTAAGGTACTCTTTATATACATATAAACATAATAATATCAAGTTCAATCTTATCAAAAGACCAAATAGTTGCTTAAACATATATGAACAACCAAAGTATTTACATTAATGAAACTATACTATTTATTCTACATAAAATTCAAAACAAATGAAACGGGTAACGTATATTTTTATTATCAAATTATTGGCTTGAAATCATAACAGTTCAACTTCTTCAAAATATAATTTCATCCATATTAAATTAAAATACTCAAAAGAAAAAGAAAATTTGGGTGGGAAGACTAAGTCAGCAAAGACACAAGCAAGGCAAATGTAACTAGATAATTAATATGTTTAAACATATAATTTTTTACTTTTAGCAAATATGAAAAAAATAAAAAAAATTTGTCGCATAAAAAATATTCAAGCACGGCATCGCGTACATTGCATCAAATACTCAGTCTAATATTAAGGACCTGTGACAGGCATCATAGCAATATATGCCATATAAATTATCAGATGCTTTAAATTC
>SNQN01004407.1:0-26477 GCA_008642245.1 Bassia scoparia
AGTGGAGGGAGATCTTCATCTGGCTCAGCCTTCAGGACTACCAGAAGCAGGCTCAGGATGCCTGATTTTGGAGCTCTCCGAAGTACCATCTCTCCACCACCTGCAGGAAGGAGCCCCTCTCCCATTGAAGGGGGCAGGATTGTCTACAGGGGTGGTGTGTCTATGGTAGTTCCAGCTGGTCGTGGTCAAGGCTTAGGTGGTCAGCCCTCCCAGTCACAGGTGGATCCCTCTGGAGACAAGGGTAAGAGGAAGGTTGATGAGGTTGTGTCTGTCGACAGTGACTGAGGAGGAAGAGGCCAAGAAGAGGAAGACACAGGAAGACATAGGCCTCCAGGTTGCCACTGAAATCCAAATGGCTGAATGGAGTTCAGGTGGTGGTGACCTACAAGATCCAGTCTAGACTGGTATCCCTTCCTCCCGAGTCATCTCCTCAACTGACCAGGCAGCCATGGGCCTTCCTTCTCTGCAGACCTCGGCTTTCCCTTCAATTTCAACCTTTTCAGCATCTACTACTTCAGTATCAGCAGCAGCAGCAACTATTTCAGCAACAACAACAACAATACCTTCAGCAGCAACAACAACAGTTCCTTCAGCAACAACAACAATTCCTTCAGCAACAACAACAACAGCAGCAGCTACAACAACAGCAGCAACTTCAACTTCAACAGCATGGTCCACCATCCCAGCCTCTCCTACATCTGGGCCTCATTATGGTGGTGTCCTGGTTCCTCATGCAGTAAAATCTGCTTTTGGGGAGGCCAGAACTTATCCCAACAGGGGCCTCTCTGGCCCCAACATTGAGGAAAAAAGCCTGGTTGCCAGGAACTTGCTTTTCCATGCAGTCTCTCCCTATGATGCCCCTGTCATGGATGGTGATAGGGTAGCAAACCACCTCTTCGAGTACTACCTGGCTCAGGTAACTTGTTCCCTCCCTTTCAGTCAATATCCTTTTGTTCCTTCGTATTATTTGCACTTCTATATTTACTTACACTGGAATGTGCTTTTATGCAGACTGTCAAATATGGGCTCATCACTTCACTGAGCTATGAGGCTGCTGCCCATTCCTGCTCCTGCCTTTCAGACAGGAATAAGCAGATAGAGGGCAGGCAGCTGGCCCTGGAACAGGATTATGACAGCATGAGGAGGGCCTCTCATGCAGAGGTGGAGAGAGTGCAGGGTGAGCTAAGAGCTGCCCAGGAGACCATCTCTAGGCTGGTGGATGAAAAGAAAGACCTGGCTGAAGCCAGGGATAGAGTTCAGAGGAACAAAGAGTTGGCTGAACAGAGAGCCTCAAGCCTTGCTGATGATGTGACCTTCAGGGACACAAAAATCAGTGAGCTCAATGAAGCCAAGAAGACTCTGGAGAACTCTTTGTCCTTGGAAAGAGCCAGCCTAAAGGGGATGGACATGCTGGTGAAGAAGTTGAACGAGGAGTTGAGCACACTGAGGAATGAAAAGCTAAAGATTCAGGAGGATCTCACCAACCACTTCTACTACACCTGGTTGGTTAGCTTCAGGTGTGCCAGGCATGTGGACCCTAACCTGGACTGGTCCAAGGTAGAGGAAGCTCTGGAAGCTGGGATTGGTGAGATTAGCCCCCCTGGTGAAGTGTTACCACCAGTGCTTGCTGACTTCTTCAACCCAAGCTCTGGAGACCAGATGACAGTCCAAACAGAGGCAGTGGGTAATGTGGAAGTGCAACTGGAAACAGGTATAAAAAGTCTTATTTCAATTGATACACCTGACCTGAATATTAATAATAACCCATAGGGTGTAATTGTATTCCAGGTGATGCTAATGACCCTGCCATTGAACCAGAAACCGAGCAGATGACTGTCAGCCCTGCCGAGGCTCTGCCAAAGGAAGGTCTTCCACCAGCACAGAGCACTAACCAGGAAGGCCCAGTAGTGGGTGACACTGGTGAGAAAGAGGTAGAGCAGAGTGCCAATGAGGGAACTATACCTGAAATGGTTGTCCAGCTCGGAGATGACCAGGGAGCCCTTCACCAGGAAGGAGAGAGTGCAGGTGGACTTGAAAAAGATGGTGATGCAGCTGAGGAGTCCCAGCTGAATGCTCGTGCATAGGAACTCGGGTGGCTACCTGGTGAAATGGAGGCTTCATCCAGTGGAAGCTCTCCTGATTTGGCTCCTTGACATGCTCAATTGCTCTGCCTCCTCCTCTGTTTCTTAGCTCTTTAAACCAAAAACAATTTGATTTGCTTTGAACTATTTTGTTAACTTTGAACAATTTGTTTCATGCTTGTTATTTGTGAGAACAATTTGGCTACTGGCCCATGTAAGGGCCCTCTTTTTGGAGCCTAAGCCAGGCAGCCACCAGCTTATGTAACAATTTGCCCCTAAGGGCAGTACTGCTTCCATGCATGCTTTTGGTATGACTTATATATGTATGCTTTGAAATGTCCACATAGTGCCCATAGAATTCATAAATTCCTGGTATTTATGCTATATGGCGTTATTTAACACATAGATAAGAAATTTTTGACCAGGTGATGAATACCAGGGGTAGTAGTTGTCCCCCCTAGACTTGTATGAATTTAAATTGATAGAAAAATTCAAATAAGTCATCAGGTTGTCGTAAAATTTCCAAAGAAAAGCAAAAATTTATAGGCAATTGTTGCATAATGTTAATGGTTAAAAAATGTTGTTTAAAACAAAAAATGCATATTTTTAGTTTAATCCTTACCAGGGGTACTACTTGTCCCCCCCAAGACTTATATGATTAAATTATTTAGGTATAATTTAACCATATAAGTTCTTGTTTGGAATTACTTAACTATGCAACCATTAAATATTATGCAAATTTACCTGGAGGATGGCTCCTTATATATTTTTGCAATGAACGAAACCAAAAGACATAATCTAATGGTACCTGCCTGTTTAGATACATGACAGGGTATTACCAGGTGGCATAACCTACCTGGCACCTATTTGTAATAAAATAGGGTTTTAACTTAGATGACATAGTCATGCTAATACCTTATCTCATAAAGATTAGGGTTTTAACCAGATGGCTCTTCACCAATCTAGTACCTAACTCTGTAGAAAGAGCAGGTTTTTTACCAGGTGGCTCTTCACCAACTTGGTACCTATCTCTGTATAAAGAGTAGGAGTTTTACCAGGTGGCTCTTCACCAGCCTGGTACCTATCTCTGTAGAAAGAGTAGGACTTTTATGTTTTTCCCTTAGAGAAGGAAGATATTTACATCCTAAAGAGACAATTATTACACAAAAATATATATATGCTAGATAATTTATCTACCAGGGAGCAAAAATGCCTCCTTATATATATATATATATATATATGTACATTGTTTACAATGGTTATTTCACCTACTTTTAACAAAATGGTGCCCTATGTATTACAAGACTTGCAAGTCTAAGCATAATACCTTCTGAGTTGATCTGAATTCCATATACTTGGCAATTCAGTGCCATCTAGCTCCATTAGTCTGTAAGTTCCAGGCATGCTTTGGGAATGAATCTGATAAGGTCCCTCCCAGGTGGCAGAAAGCTTGCCATGAATTCCTGCCTTCTGAACTGCTGCTGACTTCCTTAGGACTAGATCTCCTACTGCAAGAGGTCGTTGCCTGACTCGTCTGTTGTAATACTTGGCTATCCTTTGCATATAGGCAGCATGTCTGGTTGCTGCATCCTCCCTCAGCTCTTCTACCAGGTCGAGGCATTCTGACAAGACTTGCTCGTTTTGAGGCTGGCTATACTGTGAGAGTCTGAGAGATGTGGAACCGACTTTAATAGGAATCAGAGCTTCCGTTCCATACACCAGGGTGTAAGGTGAATGACCAGTGGATCTTTTAACTGTGGTTCTCAGTGACCAGAGTAGACCTGGTAATTCCTGAAGCCACAGGCCTTTCTTGTCATCTAGCTTCTTCTTTAGACCATTCAGGATCTGCTTGTTTGCTGCCTCTGCCAACCCATTTGACTGTGGATGACAGATTGCTGAAAATGCCACTTTGATCTTGAATTGGGCTAACCAAGCCTTCAAACGATCATTATCAAACTGCCTGCCATGATCAAACACCATGCACACTGGTATACCATATCTGGTTAACACATTCTGCCATAAGAATTTTCTGACATCCTTTTCCGAGATGTTGGATAAGCCCTCAGCCTCAATCCACTTGCTAAAATAATCAACAGCAACGATCAACCACCTTTTTCCACCTTGGGCTCTGGGAAAAGGCCCCAGGATGTCAACCCCCCATTGTGCAAATGGTATTGGATTAAGGATGGGATGCAGGTCATTTGCTGGCTGGTTGATGGATGGAGAAAACCTTTGACACTTATCACACTCAGTCACTATCTTGACAGAATCTGCAGTCATGGTTGGCCAATAATAGCCAAACCGAAGAGCTTTGTGAACCAGGGCTCTGGCTCCCACATGATGTCCACATATGCCTTCATGAATCTCTCTGAGGATGTAGCCCCCTTCATCAGCATCAACACATTTAAGAAGAGGTTGTGAGGTGTGTGATCTCCTGTACATCTCACCCTGGATCATGGTGTATCTTTGAGCCGCCAACTTGACCTTCCTGGCATGTGCTTTATCCACAGGTAACACACCATTTTGTTTGTATGCTATAATATCTGCCATCCATGGTGGTGGAGGTCCCACCTGGAAGACATACATGGATTCACACTCTGTGCTCTTTTTAGGTAGCACTTCAATAAAAACAGACCTGGTCAGATTTTGGAAGGTGGTAGTTGCCAACCTAGCCAACGCATCTGCCAGGATATTTTCCTCTCTTGGAATTAGACGAATCTCAAATGATTGAAGCTTCGAAGCCAGCTCTTTCATCTTGGTGCAATAGGCCTGCAGAATAGGCTCTCTGACCTCATACTCCCCCCTGTACTGGTTAGCAACTAGTTGGGAATCAGTCATGAGACATACCCTAGTTGCACCAATAGACAGACAGAGTTGTAAGCCTGCTATGGCAGCTTCATATTCTGCTTCATTATTTGTGGCTTGAAACTTGAACTTCAGTGCATACTCAATGACATCTTTCTCTGGTGAAAGCAATACTACACCAGCCCCAGATGCACCATCAGTTGATGAACCGTCAGAGTAAACCACCCAGGGCTCCACCTGGACAGAGTCTTCTTCATAATATGAACATTCTGCTAAGAAATCAGCCAATGCTTGTGCTTTTATAGCTGTCCTAGGCTGAAAACTGATTCCAAAACCAGTAAGCTCAAGTGCCCAGTTGGTCAATCTACCTGACTTTTCCAACTTTTCAAGAGATTTCTCCAAGGGAAGATCAGTTAGAACTACAATGGGATGAGCATCAAAGTATGGCCTCAATCTCCTAGCTGCTATAATTACTGCATAGGCAGCCTTTTCAATCATTGGATACCTGGTTTCTGCCCCTGTTAATGCATGACTCACAAAGTACACAGGTTGTTGTACCTTATCCTGTTCTTTTAATAGAACTGCACTCACAGCTGTTTGGCTAACTGAAATATACAGGAATAAGGTCTCACCTGGCTGTGGTCTGGCCAGGGTTGGCAGCTTCGTCAGGTGATCTTTAAGCTGGTTGAAGGCCTCCTTTTGCTCTGGTCCCCAATTGAATTCCTTGTTACCCTTTAGAATCTTGAAGAATGGTTGTGACTTCTCAGATGACCTGGCTATGAATCTGGATAATGCTGCCATTCTGCCTGTTAGCCTCTGTATATCTTTGATGCTCCTTGGCTCTGGCAAGTCCAATGCTGCCTTCACTTTATCAGGATTAGCATCAATTCCTCTCTGACTAACCATGAATCCCAAGAATTTACCAGACTTAACACCAAAGACACATTTCTTCGGGTTAAGTTTGACCTGGTATTTCCTCAAATTTGCAAATGTTTCTGCAAGGTCTTCAGCATGATCTTCTGGATTGACACTCTTGACGATGGCATCATCAACATATACCTCCAAGTTTCTGCCCCTTTGAGTCTCAAAGACCTGGTCCATCATACGTTGGTAGGTGGCACCATCGTTCTTGAGCCCAAAGGGCATCATGATGTAGTTATAGACACCACAGCTGGTGATGAATGCGGTCTTCTGTTTGTCTGGTGGATACATGTGTATCTGGTGATAACCTGAAAAAGCATCCATGAAAGAGAGCCTGGCGTGACCACTGGTTGAGTCTACCAACTGATCTATCCGTGGCAGAGGATAGCAGTCTTTTGGGCAGGCTTTATTCAAGTCTGTGAAATCTACACACATTCTCCAGGTGGCATTTGGTTTCTTGACCATCACCACATTTGCCAGCCACTCTGGGTAGTGGCACAATTCCACAAACCCTGCATCTAACAATTTATTGACCTCTGCCTCAATTGCTTGATTCTTCTCCATGGAAAAATGTCTCTTCTTCTGCTTTACAGGCTTCCTGGCTGGATCAAGAGAGAGATGGTGTGATATTACCTCAGGATCAATCCCAGGCATTTCATCTGCTGAATAAGCAAACACATCTTCATGAGCTCTGAGTAGGCTAATTAGATCACACCTTTCCTGAGCCCCCAAGTCTGAACCAATCTGGACCATTCTATCAGTGTCTTCTACCAGGGGAACTGACTCTGTGCCTTCAACAGGTTGTGGTAGGGCCACCCTGTCTAATTCAATCTGTGGTCCAGTAGAAAACTGAGCTGATTCTTGAGAATGAGTTGCTTCTGGTCCTGTGACCTGGATCACCCTCTTCTTTAAAGGTTGTGGACTGGATCCAGCCCCCATTTCCTCTACCTGCCTTCGAAGCTTGTCTGAATCTTCTTTCCTTGATGATTTCACCAGGGCTAGTTGACATGACCTGGCTGCTATTTGAGAGCCTCTCAACACTGCAACTTTACCACAGTCTGATACATACTTAAAGCATAGATGATATGTAGATGCTACACCTTCGAAGGCACCCATGAATGTTCTTCCCATAATAATGTTATAGGGTGAATAAGCTTCTACCACCTGGAACCTAACCATAACAGTTCTCCCTAACACTTCATCCCCCAAGGTGACTGGCAAATTAATTTCACCTTGAGGAAGGATTGAGCTTCCAGAAAATCCTGTTATTGGTCCTGATGTGGGCTCCATGTTGCTATCTTGTAGCCCCATTTTTTGATAAACATGGTAATAAAGTACATTTACAGAGCTACCCCCATCAATCAGGACTTTATGGACTAGGTGGTTGCATACTTGGACTGAACATATTAAGGGATCATTATGGGGCTGGACCAGCCCCCTACAGTCTTGAGGTCCAAAGCTAATTTCAGGAATATCTAAACATTCAGACTGATAAGAATTGGAACAACTAGCTGTTCTGACCTTATTTTTCAGATGCTTCTTGGAGGCTGGTGGGCCAAAGATGACAGAAATTTCATTGATTGGCCTCCTGGGCTGGTATCTCCTTGGCGGCTCTGTTCTGTCTTCCTTCTGGCCCTGGTCTTTCTCCTCTTGATCTTTGGCAAATTTCTTGTACTGAGCAAAGAATCCCTTTCTGATCAGGTCTTCAATGTTGTTCTTCAGCTGAACACAATCTTCAGTGGAATGACCAGGACACTCATGGAAATCACAGTACTTATTAGGGTCCTTTCCAGCCCTTGACTTCTTGGGAGGTTTGATCCATTTATCCTCTCCCTTGTGAGTTGCATATATTACTGCCCTGTCTGTATTGAGGGGGGTAAAACTTTCGAAAATAGGTGGAAGTGGTGCTGATGCCTTCTCCTTTTTCTTTTCCTCCCTCTTTTCCTTTCTGGATTTTTGGGCAGTGGCTGGTGATTTTTCCTCCTTTTTTGGAGCTGCAGTTCCACCTGGTGCCGTAGTCTTGTTGAACTCCTCCAGGGTGATATACTCATCTGAGATTCGCATTGCCTGGGCCAGGGTATCCACCTTTGACTTGGTGAGGTGGTCCCTGAACGGGCCTGGTCTGAGACCATACTGCAAAGCCATGATTACCACATCAGGTTTTGATCTGGAGACCATTATGGCCTCCTTATTGAACCTGGTAAGATAATCACGCAGACTTTCATCTTTACCCTGTTTTACAGACATAAGCTCAACTGAAGATTTTTCTCTCCTTCTACCACTTATAAAATGATTTCTGAACTGATCCGCCAGGTCAACAAAGCTATGGATACTACCTGGAGGGATATTTCTAAACCAGGCTTGTGCAATTCCTGTCAAGGTGGTAGGAAAATACTTGCACCAGGTTGCATCTGTAAATTCACCCAAGTACATATGCCCCTCATAAAGGGCCACATGGTCCTCGGGATCCCCAGTACCATCAAATTTGATGTGGCCTGGCATTTTAACTTTTTGTGACCGAGCTTTCAAAATTTCCTCACTAAGTGGTGATGAGGAAGGATACCTGATCTCAGCTGCTGCATGCATTGTGGTTTGACCAGGGGAAGCAACAGTTGCCGGTTGACCCTGTATCGGATCTGGTTCTCCCAACCTTTGAAAGGCTGAGAGGCGATTTCCAAGCCTGTCATGAACTGACCGTCCAGGCCTGGTTGCATGTCCAGGTCTGGTAGTCTGTGACGTATATCCAGCGGATTCTGCTTGTGATCCATGTCTGACCGTTGCTGACCGGTCTCGGCGCACAGGACTCGCATATCTCACCTCAGGTCCCATACCAGTTTCATCTGGCAGGCCTTCCATCGATGGTGATGACCCGAACGATGGTGTGGAGGAAGGATGTGGTGGCGAGTAATTTAGCCGCCTTTTGACTTGTGGTCGTGGCGGTCTGTCTGTGCTGTCTACCTGATCACGGTACCTCCTGGTCGAGCGGCTTGGTGTGGGCAGGTTTGGACCATAGAAGTCATTGCCTTGAGTGGTTCCTACCCCCGAAGTGTTTCCACCATAACCTGAGGATGCCAGACCGGCACGTCTTAGGATATTTCTTGCTTGCTCCACCTGGTCTGGGCTCGGTGGAGTCGAGTAACCTCGTGTTCTCCCAGAGGGAGGAGGTTCTTGTTGATAAGTCCCACCTGGTCCAACTGACCCAGTATTCTGGTTCCTCGGACTTTGTGGTGGGTAATGATGAGACGGTGGTGGCATTGAACCCCGGCTTTCCCGGTGTCTTGCTGACCTGGTACGTCTTGAGGAGCGGCTTCTTGCCGTGGATGAGACCTCCTCTGGCCTTCTATGGTCAGCTCTGTCACCATGCATCATCTCCTGGTTGGATGCATCCATGGTTCTCTTCACTCAATATGTGACACTACGACCCTCCTTCTAGCGCCAAATTGTTGGTACAATATGTGGTACTGCTGACGTGGCAGTGGCCAACGAGCCGGTGTTGGTGAAGATGGACCTGGTCTGCAATCCTGGTACCTACAAAACACGGTTGAACTACCCTGGGGCAACCCAGGAACAGCCCCTTCGATGGAGGTGTCAGTATTTACCAGGGTAATCAATATTTAGAGAGAGAGAATGTAGGTAGTGTTTGTTCGAATGAACTTACCAGCCCTTGGGGTCTCAAGCCTGCTTTTATACCTGGAACTTGCATGGTCAAGGCTTCCTCAAACGTGACAAGTGGCGTATTCAAATACCAGGGTAGGTGTCCTACATGCACCCAACTTTTGACTAGTGGGTTGGTAGCTTTGACTCCTTTTAGCCCATGGTATTTTCCCTTTAATAAGGCCCATTGGACCAACTAGCACGAATTGGGCCTATTGGATTTAGTTAGCATGGGCCCTGGTGGCTATTGGGCCTGGTGGCTCAATGGGTACCAACGGTATTTATGTATGGGAGTAGTAAGGCATGTATGCGCCGATGTAGTAGAAAACTAAAATTAAAGTTGTCAAATCAAAAGAAAGCAAATGAATTTGTGTTTTTCTTAACACTAAATGTCGTTTTTTATATTTTCAAAAAAAAAAAAAAGTTAATTCGTGAATTTTCGCGGGACCTTATTGCCTAGTACCTACTACCTAGTGTAAATCCGTGAAACCTTCCATTTTTCTTTTAATTTTTTTGGCAATTTAAAATAAAGAAACTAAAAACAAATTAAATTTCCAATTTAAATTAAAGAAAGTAAATAAAAGTTAAATTTACAATTAAAATTTAACAAATTAAAGAATGAAATAAAAGAAAATAAAAATTACAATTTTATACAAGCTAAGGCAACTATAATTATAAATGAATCTTTCCTTAGCTTGTTTGAAAAATTAGTATTAGATAACCTTAGAATAAAAAGAAATATTGATATATTTAAGTTGATTTGATAAACATTTTGTTAGAAACAAAACAATAAAATAAAATAAAACTAATGACTCACATTTAATCTTAGTGGTGGACGTTTTTTTAGAGGACCATTGTAATGTTTTATCACGTTAAAACTTGACTTCTCGAGGGAAGGTGTTTGCTTCAATTCATTGCTTGCATGCAATCTGGTAACACTCACAATAATTTTGTGTTTTTTTTTTCCAGTTCACAAGGTGTTTGCCTGATTAGTTAACTGAATTTGCGTGCAATGTGGTAATACTATATGGTAGTTAGTATATAATGTATAATCTTTAGGCAGTAGACTAGTAGTATGAACATACCCTTAGTTTTAAGGGGGTGCAGAATTGAAACAATCTATTCAAAAACTATTAGCATTGAAAGTAGAAAGTCAAAAGACATTGGTGAGTTCGTTGACTTTTGATAGATACCACTGTAACAAAAACAGAGGGAGCTGCTGTATTAGTTTTCCAAAGGGACAATAGACGCTGCAACCTATATCAAGGTCAGAGGTAATAATCAAGTTCCTAAACTATATCAAGGTCAATGGTTGTATAATAATCAAGTTCCTAAGTCCTAACAACTACGTACATTACAAGGATTACATTAAGGATTTAAGGTCAATGGTTTGTGAATTGTGAGTGCTGTATGTATTAGTTTTCCAAAGGTATTAGCTTACTCATCAAACTATATATATACATCCCTCCTTTCTCTCCTTTTCTTCATTCATTCATAAACAAAAACATTAACACCACTTATCACAAATCACCAACTCAAACCTTAGCTTGCTTATACTATACTAAACATGGCACTCGTTCTTCTAAGCTTTCTCTTCCTTCTACTTTCGTCGTTTGCATCTGCTTGTGATCGTTGCTCGCGTACATCCAAGGCTACTTACACCTCTCAACCTTTCTGTATGTAACTACTTAATTAGACACTAATGCTTATATATAACCTTGTTTTGTTATTTTTATTATTTAAAATAAATGATATGTATGTACATGCAGCTGGATCGTGTGGATATGGTCCTTGTGCCTTGAATTTCAATGGAGGGCTGTTAGCTGGTGGCCCGGCTTCCCTTTCTAAACATGGTGCTGGTTGTGGTACTTGTTTCAAGGTAATTGCTTCTCTTATACAGTTATACTATTCCTTCCACATATCACACATATACGCCATCATCCCATCTGATCCTATCCATATTAAACGCAACGTCTTCAATTTCACGTGTGCCGTCAATGCATAATTTATATTGTTAATATTTCATGTGTAGGTAAGATGTAAGGAGCCTGGGCTATGTAGAAGGGAAGGGACAAGAGTGATGTTAACTGAACTCCAAGGTAACAAAGATGACTTTGTTCTCAATAGGAATGCTTATGTAGCAATGGCTAACAAGGGCATGTCACAAAAACTCCTTAAACTTGGTGTCGTTGATATTGACTACAAAAGGTATTTACTAATATAATTACATTATATGTTCAATTTCATTTTACTACGTATATATAAATTATTATAGTTACATTGTTAATAAATTATTGATCTTGGATTAGGGTACCTTGTGATTACAAATACAAAAACATTGCTATACGAGTAGACAAATACAGCAACAAGCCATACTATTTGGCCTTCACGGTCTTATATCAAGGTGGTCAAACAGAGATCATCGGAATTGATGTGGCCGAGGTAAATACTGAACTTCAATAACATAAATCACGTGATTTTATCATAAATTTATAAGCTTGTAGAAATATGACGTACTTCGTATCATTTTAGTTATTTATTGACGCATACTTCATATCACTTTGATCTTATAGAATTTAATTTATGCAATAACTAATCAATTTTCAGTAATGTGAAATATTTCAAATGCATTTTTCATTATTTTGTTATTTCTTTTCTGACAAATAACATATATTTTTCAAATTTCTCTTATTTTTTTCTCTTGAACAGGTGGGCTCAAACAATTGGGCTCCCATGAGGAGAACCTATGGGGCAGTATGGGATACAAATATGGTGCCAACAGGCCCACTAAAGCTGAGGTTTTTGATAAAATCTGGATATGGTACCCGATATATTCTGACCCGAAGGGCGTTACCGACTGACTGGAGATCTGGATCCATTTATGATGTTGGTATCCAATTCAAGGACATAGCCCAAGAGAAATGCCATAAATGTGATAAAACATATTGGTAAATGACACCAAGGCCAAGTTGTTGATGAACTTCTCAAAATAATGCTACWATAATTAAACTTTGAAATAATAAATGAAGTATTAACAAAATAAACTTATGTTATGTTCCGTTGTCCCAAAATAAAAATGAATTGAACTTATGTATGTAATAGTTTCATGTTTTCTTGTGTAACAGATGTTTGTCAACAAATAAAAAATACGCATGTGTTTGCATGTTTCAATTAGTATATAAAATTTCTTTTTATTGGCAAATAGAGAAAATTTTAATACCAAATAAGCATGAAGCACAGTTCACCATACAACCATAATCACCAAAGCCTAGGTAAAGAATTTACAAAAGCAACAAATCACCGGGCCCATTGAATTGACTAGCGACTCGGTATACAATTTGCCTAAAAACAACTTGACTACTAGTAAAGCTATGCTGAAACTTCCTAACATTCCTTTGGAGCCAAATAGCATACACAACTTCCACAAATAACATGCCATACAACTCGTGCTTAGCCTGCTTTCCTCGGATCATCTTGCAAGCTTGCTTGCTCTTTCCTGCAAAAGGCTCAATAGGACGAGAAATATGCAGTAAACGAAGACAAGCATCCCACACCTCATAAACATAACCACACTCAAAATACATACAAGTGAATAATAGACTCAGGAGCAACTCCACAAAGAACACAAATGGGATCAACAGGCATCCCCCAACTTAACAATTTATCACAAATATATAACATCCCATGAAGAGCTAACCAAGTGATGAAAAGGCTTCAAGGTGAAGCTTTACATTGATAAATAAGTCTCTTCCAGGGAACGGAACCACAAGAGGGAAGAAGCCTGCAATGCAACTTATGAATAGAAATTTTTCCATGAGGAAGCAAAGTATTCCACCCACCATAACTTTCAATAACAAACTTAGCCTGAAAAATCTTCCTTAACATCCAAGACATGCTTGCAGGCACCTGCTGATTCTGTAAAGCCTTAGAATAATACTAACAATTTCATTACTTTAGCAATTGAAATTTACAGTAACTATTGAAATGAACAATTTCAATTGAAAAGAACACAAATTCAATTGCAGAACCACATTATAGCAAGTGGCCACATTATTTGTTGTCTTTGCTTTTCATGTCTTTGCTGCGAACTAACCTGACAAGTACGTTCACAATGGCATTCAAATCGCAATAGAATAAGCAGCAAATCAGGAACCAAAATCATATGCAAAGAGACTTGCAAACCATAGCAAAACAAAGGAACTCATATGGTTTCAAAAAAAAAATATGATCAAAGTTAATGAAAAGTGGGTGAGGGAATTACATGGGGTTTTAATTCAATTACGAAATTACAATTATAACCCTCCTAAATCACCATTTGACTCCCCCTAAAAACTAATGACAATATTAACTCAGTGTAACAGGTTTAATTAGTTCTTAATTACAATGGTATAAGTCAGATTTTAAAAATTTTAATGGTACCAAATAGATTCGGCGAAAACTCCATGTTACATGATGGAATTTCCCAAAAAATAAATTTAGATAAAAAAAAATAAGTCAAGTTCAGAAAAATAAGTTGAAAAGAACAAACTTATTATTTTTCCCTCTGACAAAACAATTTCATAAAAATTAAGACAATTTTAGTTCAGAAAAAATAAGTTCAGATCAGAAAAAATAAGTTAAGATAAGTTCAAATAAGGTGAACAAAACCGACCCATAGATTGTATGTATGTTATCTTTGTTTTATTTGATCTCTGTTAATATTACACTATACATAAGCAGATACGGGAGATATTCTAGAGGCATACCACCAGAGAGATGGTACGGTTACACTAAGTGTAACTTGACCCCACTTACACAAATGTTATTAGTCAATCAAGATAAAGCTGAAAATTTATTTTAGGAGGGAATGTGATTGTGTTTTGGAGGGAAAATATTAGTGTTTTGGGGGGGGGGGGGAATTTCCCTCCATTTTGCATCAATTAATCTTCCCTCCAATTGTAATATTAATTGTTTTGGGTTAAATTAATTATATTAGTTTAATAAAATTGTAAAGTTTATTACGGAGTAATTTTTTTCTTTAGCATAAACTTAATTTCCGGCGATCTTTTCCGTGTGAACGTTTTTCTGTTGCTTTTTTTAGGCGACTCTTCTCCGCCGAGCATTTTCCGTCCTTATTATGGCAGCTCTCCTCCAACAACGTTAGAGTGACAACCACTTCGGTGATAAGTAGTTGTAGAAATGATAATGCAATTTCATTTTAAGTTAATTGCTTATGGAGATGTTTTATTTTAAATTAATTCCAATTTCATTTTGTCTTTTATGTTTGTATGAATTGTTTCAATATGTTAAACTCTTGATGATTATATAAACCAAAATTTTATATTAATGTCAAAAAATATTTTGGGTGTTCTTTTGTATGTTGATAAATTTTAGTAGCAATCAATGGTTTTGCTAAAAAAAAATAGTGGCATAGAAATTCAGTTTCTATTATCTAGTTTTTCACTTTTTTGATAATCATTGATATGTTATGCAGTGTTGTTGTTATTTTCTGGGTTTGAATCATATTGATGGTGTGGTATATTAACGAAGCTTGTGGTGGCGACATTGATACGTCATAGGTCATCTTTGACAATAGGTTGAGGTATATACGTTGTAGAAGATGAAAAGTGTATAAAAATATTTCGACTTAAAAGATCATATTTAAACTAAAAGGATCAAATTGTATCTATGAGTACATTTGGTTTTCTAAAGTTTTGTAAAAACTTAATTAGTTTATTGGTTTAATTTTTAGGATCATTTATCTAATTTAGAGAATTAGTGTTCACTACGATTGATTAGTTTTTAGGATCATTTATCTAATTTAGAGGATTAGTGTTCACTACGATTGTTTAGTTTTTAGGATCATTTATCTAATTTAGAGGATTAGTGTTCAATACAATTGATGAAAATCGCTATATGTTTGCAGCTTATATGGAAGAAAATGACGGAATTCAAGGCGACGCTATTGCTCTAGAAAATAATTTCAAGTCACAGACTTTTTCTATGCCATCCAGAGGGACGAATTGAAGAAGACATGTAGCTGAATGCCTTTTGGTCTGACGCAAGGATTAGAGAATGTCCAGTGAATTTTTAGTTTATTTCCTAATTTGACAATTTAGCCAAGTGGTGTTACAATTTGGTTCTATTAGTATCCTAATTTGACAATTTAGCCAAGTGGCGTTATGTTTTAGTTCCATTTTGGAGTTTATGTTTATTGTTGGTTGTTTATAATAATCTCAATTATTTACGACTTCAATCCACTTCAATTTTATTGTCTATGACTGCGAATGATTGATTTGATCCTCATAAAACTTGTTTTATTTGTAACTTTTCTATTTATTGATGGCTAAAATTTTTAACCCTACTTACTATAAAAGTTTTTCCGCGTAAATAGTTTTAGCATTCTTTGAAGTCTCTTTGCGAAGTGGACAATAATAGTAATTCTTTATTATCTCTATGCCGTCAATTGTATTTTAATGTTATCATTCTTAACTTGAAGACTTACTGAATTAATAATAGACCAATGCTTCTTCCACAAATACTAGACATACAAGTGTACTTGTACAAATTCCGGAAAATACTTAAGTTTCATATTACTCGTTTTTGTTAAATTCCACAAATTGTGATCCTCATGTATTGAACACCATCCTTCGTTAACTAATTAAATTAAAACACTACATAATTGTTAGTTGTACAACTTACAAACCATATCTCGTAGTTGTGTTCCTATGGGATCAATAAAGAAAACATGACTTCTTGAGCCCCATGACTAGATTAAATATTCATACAAATAAAGGTCGAAAGTTTTTAACTCAAACATAAGAAAAATATTACAAAAGGGGTTATGGTTGTTTTGATATAAGGGTCATTTAACTACGAGGATCATTTGTTATTAAGTACGAGTAGGAGTGTAGGACATGTTTTATATTAACATTGATGCAAGTTTGCAAGAGTCTCCGAAACAATACATTATAACTTAAATGTTCTTTTATTCATTCAAAGAAATTCATGACCCTCTTTTATTTTATTTTGTCATCCTCTAATTTGATTAGTGATCCTAATTAAAACATTTCAGGGTGCCTCAATATATATTCTTGTATGAGGCAATATACAATTAGTAATGATGATAGAAAATTTAAACAGTAGGAAACACTTTCAGAAAAATAAAAAAATACCCCCTTAGTCAAAGTTAATAGAAGAAAAACCTTTCTGAGCGTATAATTTGAGTACAAAATGATATAAAACTGGAAAGAATATTTGACTACAAACTAGGAATCACAAATGAACTACAACCTAAGAAAGTTACAAACATAACAATAATATATAAAATCTCTTTTATTATATTACAAATACTAGATAATACCCGTGCGATGCACGATTTGTTAGATTGACGTGATGATAAAAATACRTAGTATGAAATTTTCTTGTAGAGTTTATTTGAAATTGTGTATCATGGTAAATTTTTCAAAAGAAGTAAAAATAAAATTGGAATTTATTAAATTTCTATTTCCTTCTTTATACAATAAAATAAATTAAATTAAATTAAAAATAAAAATTAATAAAGATGTGCCTTGTCATTTTTTTTTTTTTTTTGCAAATTGATTATAACTGTAAGCCCACTCATTTTATTTAAAATATAATTGTGGAATGAAAAAAGTTGGAAGTAGAAGACATGTGATGAACTTAAAAAAAGTATGAAAATTCTTGATTATTTTACATTATTTACATATGTGTTATGAAAATATAATAAATAAAATAATGAATAAAAAATAATGTATTTTGAAAAATACATATATAAAAATTTTAAAAAGCTCATGGGAAATGGGAGCTTTGGGGCTTGGGAAGATATAATTAGCATTGACTTTATTTATGGGAAATAATTAAAAAAATAAGAAAACATAAAAAACTTTTTTWAAAAAAAATTAAAGTAATTTGGGAGGGAAATTGATAGGATTTTAGGAGGGAAAATGTACCTAGTAGGAATTGCTTTAGTAGGATTACTAGATAATACCCGTACGATGTACGGTTGTTAGGTAGACAAAAGGATAAAAATACCCACAGTAGTATGAAATATTCTTGTAGAGGTTATTTGAAATTGTGTATTATGGTAAATTTTTCAAAAGAATTAAAAATAAAATTGTAATATCTTAATAAATTTTTATTTCTTTCTTTACATAAGAAAATTAAATAAAATAAAAAATTAATAAAGAAGTATCTTGCAAATTTTAATTTTTAATTTTTCACAAATTGATTATAACTATAAGCCAACTAAATTTATTTAAAATATATTGTGGAATGAATAAAGTTGGAAGTGAAAGACATGTGATGAACTTCCMAAAAAAGTATGAAAAGTCTAGATTATTTAAATAAGTGTTTTTCTAAGAAAATCTATATATATTTTTTTTCCTATTATTTACATTTGTGTTATGGAAATACAATAAATAAAACAATGAAAAAAATGTGTCATGAAACATGCATATACAAAATTTTAAAAGYTCATGGGAAATTGGAGCTAYGAGGTTTGAAAAAATGGATTAGCATTAACTTTATTTATGGGAAATAATTAAATAAATAAGAAAACACTAAAAATTTTATTAAAAAAATCAATGCAAAACTTTGGGAGGGAAAATACACTTAGTGGGGATTGCTTTATTTAGTAGGATATAAATTATATAAATTTGCTCATTAGTGAAGTATTTCTTTGATTCTTTCCACAAGTCAACGTTGTGAAAATTAAATTAAAAGGAGATAATAGTATTTTATAATCAGTAACATTTTGTTTTAATGGAATTGGGGTAAAAAAAAGTTTATTTTTCCTCCAAAATAAGAAATTAAATCATACTATAATTATTAATTTTGGAGTGGTTAGTAGTTAATTTTTGTTTTCATTCAATTCTTGTAGTTGTATATGAAAAATTAGTGAGAAAATTATTACAAACGCATGCTTATTTATATTCACGAGCAAAGAGACAAAGTATTAATTAATGTTATACTAATTGTCCTGGAACAACCGAACAAGTAATGTCTATTTACGTCCTCAAATGTATTTTTTACATCTTACAACATGTTTTCCGATCCTCAAAATAAAGACATTGTCCTTTTTTTTTCCTTTCCTCTTAAACTTGGACTATGAACTTGTCTTTTCAACTTCTATATCGAAGACACAAATGAAATAAAGATCCACTTTCATAACAATAATTAAGCCAACTACCCAAATCAGAAAAATTAAGCATTACTGTACTTTTTGAATTTCAAATTTTAAATTAGGTTTCATTTTTTCAAATGAAAATTTCAATTTTTTTGAAAATGAACCCAAATCAAATAGTCAATAGGAGCAATTGTGTATCTAGGGATCACTTACACTAAGTGTAACTGTACCCTTTCTCCATACTACCATGTAATTTATATGTCCAAATGTAGCATAGTATTACAAATTCAAAGAAGTCAAATTAGTGCAAAAGTCACGTATTAAAAGAGACTTCAACTTCCTAGAATCTCCATAATTAAGTTGTTAAATTATCTCGAAATCACACAATGCAATCCCTGTCTATATACGGACTACTACCCATAATACTTCTATAGTTATATATATATATATATATGTGCCCATTTCGTATGCAATTTCATCATCAAATATACAAATCCAAAATTCCCACTCTACTCTTTGTGCAATAATTTCCAAATCAAAGAAAATATTGTTGTTTGAAATCAAAGAAAATTTCCCACAAAAAAATGAATTTTTGGCATTTGCTTGCAGGAGCTGGGTTGCTGCTGGCAGCTGAGCTCATACAGCATGTACCCGTTATCGGACCTCCTCTTGCAACTGCTGCAAGGAGCGTCGCACCATCGTTGCCCGAACTGTTGAGGTTAATTGGAGAATTTACTTCACAAAGGCGAGTGCCCAATCCGACTCAAATGACATCCCATCATCAGTAACAAAAACAACAATGCAATATTTAGAAATTGTTAAATTATTCACTTGTTGCGTTTTTATTATTTTTTGTTTTTGGGTGCGGAGTATTTTTGGTTCTTATGTTAAATTGAAGTTTATGTAATTGTGAAATATCATTTTGTGTAATTTACTCAGATCAGTGATCCATCTAATGAATTATCCTTTCATGATGGCTAAATTGCTTTTTTTTAATAGTAACTGTATTTTATAACTGTGTACTGTTTTACGTGTCGTACATAGTATATATGTCATTGTGAATTCAGCAATGATTTCAGAGATTAAAATTACCTCAAGAGTCTAAGACTGAACAATTTTTTTAAGAGGAACTTCTGTTTATTCTATCATGCATTATGAGATTATAGTGTTTTTTTAATTGACCTTTATTTGGATTTGGATTTATTTGTAAGTTTGTAACCAGTTTTTTCCCTCCTATCAATCACCAAAAATAATTCATTTGGGTAAACATGAGTTATCATTTATTAAATAAACTAATGTATTATCATTTATTTATTTAAAACAAGACAAACAAAAGAGAACGGAGGAAGTAAAATAAACTAATGTATTATCATTTATTTATTTAAATACAACCATGATACTAAATCTATTATTATTATTTTATAAAAATGTGTCAAAGCAGTTATGTTAAAATCGTGTATCGCACGAGTATTAATCTAGTTTACCTAATAATAATTATACTTCTTTCAATTTTGAAAGTGTCTTCAAATTAAAATTACTGTAATCATTTAGTTTTTAACTGTTATTAATTAATAAATGTTAATCCTTGACTTGATTTTTCATATACTTATACTAATAACGTCAAATTATAATAAAGTGAAACAAGGTGCGCGTAACACTAGTTAAAAAAATACACTTATATCAAGTATATTATTACCTCCGTAACATAATTCTCGCAACGATTAGACATTTTTCCTCTCTACTTTATGTTAAATCGTTGTGAGAATTGTGTTACGGAGGGAGTATTAGGAATGGGAAGAGTGATTTTATTTAGTACAAAATATAAACACAATACAGGTCGTACAAGAGCAAGTAGAACGTACAAGAGCAAGTAGAACGAACACAATTCATACAGACATCAATATTCAATACACACGGGCGGACGTGGTACATGTAACACTGCAACATCTTATATATGGATGAAGCTTATTGATGCATACTGCACTTAATTTACCGGTGGTAGTGGTAGTGGTTGTGGTAGTGGTAGCAGTACTGGAGCGAGGTATAAGGATGATATTAATAAACACATACTAGTTTTGGTGTGGGAAGGCAGTATAACCCATCGCAACACCCATCGACAAATGGTATGCAAGATTCTCCAACCCAATGACAAGTAACAACAACATTATTATTGGTAATCGCCTCTTGAAGCATAATGTTCAAGAGGGGTTCACCAAGGAATTCGCGGTCTCGGACACCCGAGATGGCTGGAGGTTGTGTAGCAACCATCAATATGGCTACCAACATTACCACATTCACTGCCCTTTTCATCTCCATTTTTTTTTCTAACTTGTGATTATTGTGTGGTGTGTTTGATGAGGAATGAAGGATGGGGGACGGAAGACCCCTTTTTATAGACATGTATGAACAAACCATACTTGCTTCGTGCAAAAAAATGTTACACTTTCATAATATACGAGAGACATATTATTTTAAAGTGTGACACTATTTTTGATACGGAGGAACGAAATATTTGTTTGTGTAACTGTACTAGAGATTAGCCACCAATGTGGTGCATTAGCACGGGACAAAATAAAAAAACAAATAAACAAACAATACTATCAATTTTATACGATACTTATTACCACAAAACTAAACTGGAATTATTAAAATAAATTGTGGAAAACAAAACTGGGCCTAAATGTTCTTTAATTTTACAATGAAAATATTTTACTTCCTTCGTTTCTTTTTATTGGCACCTTTTGTCAAATTTGCAAATATCAAATTAGTGGCAACTATTTTTTCTTTCTTTTTTGCATGTCATTTTTTCCTATATCTTTTTTAATCACATGTCTCATTTTTTCTCTCTTTCACTTTCACACTTACAACTAAATTTTGCCTAGGAGTAAGTATTATGTTAAAAGTTGCCACTAAAAAAACGGCGAAAATATTATATTATTATGTCAAAAAATGATAATATATATATATATATATATATATATATATATATATATAGAGTCAGGATCCAGTGAAAACAACATGTTATATGAAAACGTGAAAACCAAAATAAGTGGGTACATTTTACACTTTAAGGGGTACATACAAGCAGTAAAGGGGGTACACAAGACTTTCAGTACTATTGATGAACAGTATATGTGTACCCCTTTAAACCTTCAATGTACCCCAGATTGAAATACAAGTATATACATAGATTAAATCGTGACCGTCCATCTCCAAATCCTACGGTCAAGATTAAAAGTTTTTTTATTATTATTATTACCTCCGCTAACATAATTCTCGCAACGATTAGACATTTTTTCCTCTCACTTTATGTAAATCGTGTGTTGAGAATTGTGTACGGAGGAGTATTAGGAATGGGAAGAGTGATTTTATTTTAGTACAAAATATAAACACAATACAGGTCGTACAAGAGCAGTAGTACTACAGAGCAAGTAGAACGAACACAATTCATACATACATCATATTCAATACACACGGACGTGGTACATGTAACACTGCAACATCTTATATTGGATGAAGCTTATGATGCATACTGAACTTAATTTACCGGTGGTAGTGGTAGTGGTTGTGGTAGTGGTAGCAGTACTGGAGCGAGGTATAAGGATGATATTAATAAACACATACTAGTTTGGTGTGGGAAGGCAGTATAACCCATCGCATACCACCATCGACAAATGGTATGCAAGATTCTCCAACCAATGACAAGTAACACAACATTATTATTGGTAATCGCCTCTTGAAGCATAATGTTCAAGAGGTTCACCAAGGAATTCGCGGTCTCGACACCCGAGATGGCTGAGGTTGTTGTAGCAACCATCAATTGGCTACCAACATTACCCTTCACTGCCCTTTTCATCTCCATTTTTTTTTCTAACTTGTGATTATTGTGTGATGTGTTTGGATGAGGATGAAGGATGGACGGAAAGACCCTTTTTATAGAATGTATGAACAAACCATACTTGCTTCGTGCAAAAAAAATGTTACACTTTCTTAATATACGAGGAGACATATTATTTTAAAGTTGACACTTATTTTGATACGGAGGAACAAATATTTGTTTGTGTAACTGTACTAGAGATTTAGCCACCAATGTGGTGCATTAGCACGGGACAAATAAAAAACAATAAAAACATACTATCAATTTTATACGATTTACTATTACCACAAAACTAAACTGGATTATTAAAATAAATTGTGGAAAACAAAACTGGGCCTAATGTTCTTTAATTTTACAATGAAATATTTTACTTCCTTCGTTTCTTTTTATTGGCACCTTTGTCAAATTTGCAAATATCAAATTAGTGCAACATTTTTTTCTTTTTTGCATGTATTTTTTCCTATATCTTTTTATCACATGTCTCATTTTTTCCTCTTTCACTTTCACACTTACAACTAATTTTGCCTAGGTAAGTATATGTTAAAACTTGCCACTAAAAAAACGGCGAAAATTTTATTATTATGTCAAAAATGATAATAATTATATATTATATATATATATTATATATAATATATATATATATAGATTTAGATCAAATGAGAAGAACCCTAAAATGAGAAGCGTGAAAGCAATCTTGATGTTGGATTTTGAATGGAGGTCAAGATTTATTCACCAAAAAGTAAATGTGCATAATTTTATACTGAATGTGCATATTTTTATACACAAATGTGCATTTTCATAAAAAAAATGCACATTCATGGAAAATTCGTGCACATTCACTATAAAACTTATGCACATCCTAGCCGTCCATCTTAAAAATCAAGGGCCAAGATTGCTTCTCACCCTTCTCATTTTAAGGTTTTTCTCATTGGATCCAACCCTATATAGTGATATATTATTATATATAATATTATATAATATATATATTATTATAATATTATATTATTATATAATATATATATATATATCTATTATATTAGCCAAGGGGGGAACAATGGTGTCCCCACTTGGAATTACCAACAGCTCTCAATGCATGATAAAACAAAGATACCACCCTAAATAATAACCTCATTCAAAGCTTAAAGTCAAATTCCAAAACAATAAAATTAAAATCACCCAAACTATCAACTAATTCAAAAAATGCTATAAAAAAATTAAATGGTAGTATTAGCAATTAATCACCCATTCAAAGCCATTCAAAAAATTACCCAAAACAAATTTAATACATAAAAAGCAATAATTAAGTGAGGAAAAATAACAAATTACAGTATTCGTATTTAAGAAGCATAATAATTCACAACTTAAAAATAGTCAAAATTAGTTGTTGTTCTCCATTTCATTGTGTTCTTCATTTCCGAATAAGTTTTTTGAAGATTGAGTGTTCTTCATTTCTTACAAGCATCGCACTTTTTCAATCAGTCAGACCGGGTAAACATTTTTATTCAATTACAAAGCTTTATCAATTTAAGGTTGTCAGACAAATTTAAACACAGCCAAAATAATAATCAAATTTATCCAAATTATAATGGAGTACAAAAAAATTAGAAATACATTACATAATTTAGAAGTAATGTAAAAAATGTATTCACGTACACTGTAAATTAGAAATTATAGGTTGAAAAATAGGGAATATGTGCAATACACTCACGTCAATTGTAAATTAAAAATAATTAATTAATTAAAGGGATTTTCATGAGGTACCCCTAAGATTATGTATTTCACGTGGTGTCCTGAACATTTTTTAAAATTCATGTGGTACCCCATTTACCAAAATAATTCATAACTAAGCAAATGACAATTTTGATATTTTTTTGGTTGAATAAAAGGTTGAAAATGAGATTTCATGAATAAGTGTAGCTATTCATGTGAACACACTTGAAAAATACAAAATGAATGACATTGTTTATTTTAAGACCCAAAAAATTAATCAAATTGTCATTTGTCTTAATTATGAATTATTTTTGGTAAAATAGGGCACCACGTGAATTTGAAATGTTGAGGACACCACGTGAAATACCGTAAATTTTAGGTACCCCATGAAAATTCCATAAAATAAATATCTATTTTATTGCAAATTGACTAATGTACTGAATCGGGAAAATTTAATTTAAGGTTAGAAATAATTTTAGAAAAAAAATAATAGAAACAAAGGGAAGTGATTTTTTTGAATTTAGAGAAAAAATCATCTACCTAAAATACATATAATTAATAATTGAAAAATTTAGATCTATAAGATCATTAAGAGGAAAAAAAATCAGCAAAGAAGAAATGAATTAGAAGTAAAAAACTATAATACCAACAAAAATTTTAAAAAAAGCATTGAATTTTTATACTAAAGAAAAAACACAATTTGTTTTAAGTAAATATCAAATAAATTGCGACAAAAATAATGTCAAAACCGGAAAGATCAAAATTGAAAAAAAAAATGCGCATCACAAAAAATTAAGAGTTTTTTAAAAAAATAAACTACATATAATCAACTAATATAATTAAGGGAAAAAATTCAAAACTACAAAGCATAAAAGTATAGTTAATTTACCATAAGTTTTTAGATTTAACTATCTAACATATCTTTTAAATTGATTCTGAAATAAATATAACATTTTTTTTAAAAAGAAGAAATTTTGAGGGTTTAAATTTCAGATCTAGCTTTAAAATGTAGAAAAAAATTAAATTACATAATAATTCAAAAAATAAATATTTCACGTCATTTTACTTACCAGCTTTAACCATATTATACATATTTATCATTAGATTAATTAGCTTAACCATATTATACTTATTGATAATTAGGATTAATTAGCATACTATCTATTTCATCTTTGTATGCACATAATTTACTATTGTTTTTTAACAATAATAATACGGAGTACATAGTACATATTCATTGTACAATTGCTCAAATACCTAGAACTTTTTAAGTATAATAACCGCAACGCATCGTGCATAAAATACTAGTTATAGATATAAGGGATGGGGGAGCATGATGTCCCCTATGAGATTTACGTTTCTAACCTTAATGAATATTACTTTGAATTTTTTATGAAAAACAAAAAAAAAAACTTTCAAGTAACTCAATTCAACATAAACACAATTGAATGCCAAAATTTAAAAAAATACTTTAATCATTAATTTTACCATTAATTCTCAATCAATCAAAACTGTATATTTATCAATGATTTCATTAAATATGCAAAAATTAAAATATTACCACTTATATTTGAATTAATTCAATGAGAAATGAATCTGGACATTAAATTTCATAAAAATAAAAAAATTTAAAATCATTGTTGCAATTAAATGTCCAATTTATAATTAAATGTATTTGGACACTAAATTATCATAAACTATGAAATTTAAAATTTATTCATTATATATCTATCAATCATCAATCAATTATGCACAAATGAACTGGACACTCATTATTATAATATGAATATTAATTTAATATTTGACACACTTCGACCACTATATAAGCACAATCCTTCCCCATTCTAAAACACTCAACAAACACAGTCTTTAATTCTTACTATGTGTTATATGTATGCATATTATCTTTACATTGTCTTTATGTACTTTAAAATTAAATTGATGTATGGTTATCATCTACATATCTATATTTTGATTAATTTCAATGGGTTATGTATATAGTTGATCAAGTTTATCATTTCTGTTCCTAACTTTTCGTCAATGGAAAACTCATGGGTTTTCATAAGTGTGTTATTTCATTTGTTAAAATACTTTTAATTTTGTTATTGCACAAATTTCATTAGCTGACTGCATCCACTTTACAATATAAATACATGCACGCCCGACGCGTCAGCAAAACAAGTATATCTATAATAAGAAGGGAGCAATGGTGTCCCCCCTAGAAGTTATCCTACCTTAATGATTATATATATAAAAAAATTATTATAAAAAAATCAAACAAGTATGTCCAATACCAAATATG
>SNQN01004407.1:26502-52158 GCA_008642245.1 Bassia scoparia
TACCAATATAAATCAATGCAAATTCAAGACACTACTTTAAACAAAAGAACCATTAATTTTTCAATCAATCAAAATTAATTGCATTAATATGCCAAATTCAACACTAGCTACCAAAATATCAATGATAATYAAAGTCCAATGAATCTAGACACTAATTATATAATTTATAACGAATTTTGACACAAAGTATATAGTATGTAACGAATTTGGACACTAATTATATAATTTATAATGAATTTAAACACTAATTATAGTATGACTACTATGACTGTTAAAGTAATACTTTTGGTAACTCCATTATACTCGGATTACTCCCTCTGTAACGAAATAAATTTAACAATTGCCTTTTTTGGATGTAACGAAAAATTGTAACAATTGTATTTTACAACTTTTCTATTTTGGTTCCAATTAACTCTCTAATATAAAACTAATTGAAAAAAAATAGTTCCAATTGCTTACCAATTTTTTTGTCTTTATCTACCAATTTCTTTCCAACTTTTTTTCAGGGGACCACCCCACTAATTTTTTTTCTAATCTACCATTAGCTTATTTGGCAAAATTAAGCAAAAATGTACAACTGTTGAATTTATTAAGTACGTTACGAAGGGAGTATAAGACACATTTCTCTTTCATCACTAAAACATTCCAAACACAATTTTTTTAAACTACGCTAAATATTAAGTAAAATTCAAAGAAAAAAACATGTAAAGTACTAAAGTGCCACGACACCCCAAATATGTTAGTAGACATGTCAAACTACCTCAAATTTAAATTTTTCGATGTGTATAAGCACGCATAGCGTGCATAGCGTACAACAAGGGATGTTTACATGAACGATTGTCGATTGCAGTGTAATGTGAATGAATGCTTTTCTGGCAGAAATGTTGACATCAATAAAATTTCTGAAAAATCCCAGAATTCAGTACTCATGATTCTTCAACTCAACACTCTTTCTTCTTCCTTGGTTCGTCCCTTTTACTCTCTCTCCTCAGGTATCATCTCTCCTCTCAACACTCATTCAAACTCACGATTCGCTCACAAATTCACTCCCACACTCACAATATCACTTGAATTCTTCCATTTGTTTTCTATCAAAACTTCATTTTTTCGTTTTTAAACCCAGATTTTTGGGTTAATTTTGACATCTTGGGGTTAAGGTTCACGAAATTACAGTAATTTTGGGGGGGTTTTGAGTGCGATTTCTGGGCAATTTTCGTGAGGCTTCGAGTGCATTTTTCTGGTGCTTTTCGGGTGCATCTTGACTCGAAATTTGTTCGTGATTGCTGCTGCACTTGCGCGTTGTGTGATGGTGGTGGTTGTGCGACGGTGGTTCGTTGGTGGTGGTTGTGCGATGGGTTGTTGTGCGATGGTGGTGGTCGTGCGATGTGTTAAATTTGATGGGGATTTGATATAAGTGGTTGTGCGATGGTGGTTCGAGGGTTGTGGTGGGTTAGTCGTACATTGAAGAGGGGTGGTGGTTTGGTATGATTTTGGGGGTGAATAGTGTGATTGATTAATTAAGGGTGATGATAGGTGTTTAATTAACTTAAATCTAATTATTAATTAGGAGTTATTGAGTTAAATTAGGTGTTAATTAGTTTAATTAGGGGTTAAACATTAACGGTGTTAGTTTTCCATCCATAATAAGGGTATTTGAGTTATTTTGTCTAACTTCGAGGGTACCTGAGGCATTTCTAAAAACTCGGGGTTACCTGAGAAATTAAGCAAAACTTAGGGGTACCTGAGGAAAAATCCCTTAAAAAAATGTTGTAAAAATGACCTAGTAATATTTTCTTTGCCTTTTTAAAAAAAATTAAATAAATTCAAATACTTGTGTATATGCGAGTTTTAGGAAAGCTAATTTTCTATAATTGGGATTACTCTAAGACGGAGTTTTAGGAAAGCTAATATTGTTTAGATTAGCTCAAAAGTGGCAAAATTAGCCCCCTTACTTGCACTAATTATACTAAGCTCTTATGTTTCAGCTCGTTTTGTGTGTAACCAGCCACACCATAAAATTTGGTGTGGCTGGCAATCCATAAATTTTTAAAAAACTAAATAGTACAAAAGGTCACAAAAAGAAGCCACAACAAAACCTAACAATTTTTCCTAAAAAGTAATCTGCCGCAATCTGCCTCCTTCTCCAATCTTCGATTTCTCTCTCCTTCTTCAATATTTGCAGCAATCTGTACAGAAAAAATTTCAAAAAAAATGAAAAACAAGAAAACAATCAAACGAAAAAAAAAAAAAAAACAATTTGTTTTAAGTAAATATCAAATAAATTGCGACAAAAATAATGTCAAACCGGAAAGATCAAAATTGAAAAAAAATCGCCATCACAAAAAATTAAGAGTTTTTTAAAAAAATAACTACATATAATCAATAATATAATTAAGGGAAAAAAAATTCAAAACTACAAAGCATAAAATATAGTTAATTTACCATAAGTTTTTAGATTTAAACTATCTAACATATCTTTTAAATTGATTCTGAAATAAATATAACATTTTTTTAAAAAGAAGAAATTTTGAGGGTTTAAATTTCAGATCTAAGCTTTAAAATGTAGAAAAAAATAAATTACATATAATTCAAAAATAAATAATTTCACGTCATTTTCACTTACCAGCTTTAACCATATTATACATATTTATCTTAGAATTAATTAGCTTAACCATATTATACTTATTGATAATTAGGATTAATTAGCATACTATCTATTTCATCTTTGTATGCACATAATTTACTATTGTTTTTATAACAATAATAAATACGGAGTACATAGTACATATTCATTGTACAATGCTCAAATACCTAGAACTTTTTAAGTATTAAATGAACCGCACGCATCGTGCATAAAATACTAGTTATAATATAAGGGATGGGGGAGCATGTTGTCCCCTATGAGATTTACGTTTCTAATCCTTAATGAATATTACTTTGAATTTTTTATGAAAAACAAAAAAAAAAACTTTCAAGTAACTCAATTCAACATAAACACAATTGAATGCCAAAATTTAAAAAAATACTTTAATCATTAATTTTACCATTAATTCTCAATCAATCAAAACTGTATATTTATCAATGATTTCATTAAATATGCAAAAATTAAAATATTACCACTTATATTTGAATTAATTCAATGAGAAATGAATCTGGACATTAAATTTCATAAAAATAAAAAAATTTAAAATCATTGTTGCCAATTAAATGTCAATTTATAATTAAATGTTATTTGGACACTAAATTATCATAAACTATGAAAATTTAAAATTTATTCATTATATATCTATCAATCATCAATCAATTATGCACAATGAACTGGACACTCATTATTATAATATGAATATTAATTTAATATTTGACACACTTCGACCACTATATAAGCACAATCCTTCCCCATTCTAAACACTCAACAACACAGTCTTTAATTCTTACTATGTGTTATATGTATGCATATATCTTTACTATTCTTTATGTACTTTAAAATTAAATGATGTATGTTATCATCTACATATTATATTTTGATTAATTTCAATGGGTTATGTATATAGTTGATCAAGTTTATCATTTCTGTTCCTAACTTTTCGTCAATGGAAAACTATGGGTTTTCATAAGTGTGTTATTTCATTTGTAAAATACTTTTAATTTTGTTATTGCACAAATTCATTAGCTGACTGCATCCACTTACAATATAAATACATGCACGCCCGCATCGCGTGCACAAAACAGAGTATATCTATAATAAAGAAGGAGCAAATGGTGTCCCCCTAGGAGTTACATTCCTACCTTAATGATTATATATATAAAAAATTATTATAAAAAAATCAAACAAGTATGTCCAATACCAAATATGCAATGGTGTCCCCACTTGGAAATTACCAAACCAGCTCTCAATGCATGATAATAACAAAGATACCACCCTAAATAATCAAACCTCATTCAAAGCTTAAAGTCAAATTTGCCAAAACAATAAAATTAAAATCACCCAAAACTATCAACTAATTCAAAAAATTGCTATAAAAAAATTAAATGGTAGTATTAGCAATTAATCACCCATTCAAAGCCTAATTCAAAAAATTACCCAAAACAAATTTAATTACATAAAAAGCAATAATTAAGTGAGGAAAAATAACAAAATTACAGTATTCGTMTTTAAGAAGCATAATAATCTCACAAACTTAAAATAGTCAAAATTAGTTGTTGTTCTCCATTTTTCATTTGTGTTCTTCATTTCCGAAATAAGTTTTTTGAAGATTGAGTGTTCTTCATTTCTTCAAGCATCGCACTTTTTCAATCAGTCAGACCGGGTAAACATTTTTATTCAATTACAAAGCTTTATCAATTTAAGGTGTCAGACAAATTTAAACACAGCCAAAATAATAATCAAATTTATCCAAAATTATAATGGAGTACAAAAAAAATTAGAAATACATTACATAATTTAGAAGTAATGTAAAAAATGTATTCACGTACACTKTAAATTAGAAATTATAGGGTTGAAAAATAGGGGAATATGTGCAATACACTCACGTCAAATTGTAAATTAAAAATAATTAATTAATAAAGGGATTTTTCATGAGGTACCCCTAAGATTTATGGTATTTCACGTGGTGTCCTGAACATTTTTAAAATTCATGTGGTACCCCATTTTACCAAAATAATTCATAACTAAGGCAAAGTGACAATTTTGATGAWTTTTTTGGGTTGAATAAAAGGGTTGGAAAATGAGATTTCATGAATAAGTGTAGCTATCATGTGAAACACTTGAAAAAATACAAAATGAATGACATTGTTAATTTTAAGACCCAAAAAATTAATCGAAATTGTCATTTTGTCTTAATTATGAATTATTTTGGTAAAATAGGGCACCACGTGAATTTTGAAAATGTTGAGGACACCACGTGAAATACCGTAAATTTTAGGGGTACCCCATGAAAATTTCCATTAATWAAATATCTATTTTATATGCAATTGACTAATGTACTGAATCGGGAAGATTTAATTTAAGTTTAGAATAATTTTAGAAAAAAATATATAGAAACAAAGGGGGAAGTGATTTTTTGAATTTAGAGGGAAAAAATCATCTACCTAAAATACATATAATTAATAATCGAAAATTTTAGATCTATAAGATCATTTAAGAGGAAAAAAAATCAGCAAAGAAGAAATGAATTAGGGAAGTAAAAAACTATAATACCAACAAAAATTTTAAAAAAAGCATTGAATTTTTATACTAAAGGAAACAACAATTTGTTTTAAGTAATATCAAATAAATTGCGACAACATAATGTCAAACCGGAAGATCAAAATTGAAAAAAAATGCGCATCACAAAAAATTAAGAGTTTTTTTAAAATAAACTACATATAATAACTAAAATATAATTAAGGGAAAAAAAATTCAAAACACAAAGCATAAAGTTAGTTAATTTACCATAAGTTTTTAGATTTAAACTATCTAACATATCTTTTAAATTGATTCTGAAATAAATATAACATTTTTAAAAAAAAGAAATTTTGAGGGTTTAAATTTCAGATCTAAGCTTTAAAATGTAAAAAATAATTACATAATAATTCAAAAATATAATTTCACGTACATTTTCAACTTACCAGCTTTAACCATATTATACATATTTATATTAGAATTAATTGCTTAACCATATTATACGTTATATATTGAATTAGATTAGCTACTTCTATTTCATCTTTGTATGCACATAATTTACTATTGTTTTTTAACAATAATAAATACGGAGTAGCATAGTACATATTCTGTACAATGCTCAAATACTCTAGAACTGTTTTTAAGTATTAAATGACCGCACGCATCGCTGCATAAAATACTATATAATATAAGGAGGGGGAGCATGTGTCCCCCTATGAGATTTACGTTTCTTAACCTTAATGAATATTACTTTGATTTTTTTTATGAAAAACAAAAGAAAAAAGCTTTTTTCAAGTAACTCAATTCAACATGATAAGCACAATTGAATGCCAAAATTTAAAAAATACTTAATCATTAATTTACCATTAATTTCTCAATCAATCAGAAACTGTAGTATTATAATGATTTCATAAATATGCAAAAAGTTAAAATTACCACTTATATTTGAATTAATTCAATGAGAAATAATCTGGACATTAAATTTCATAAAAATAAAAAATTTAAAATCATTGTTGCAATTAAATGTCAATTTATAATTAAATGTATTTGGACACTAAATTATCATAAACTATGAAAATTTAAAATTTATTCATTATATATCTATCAATATCAATCAATTATGCACAAATGAACTGGACACTCATTATTATAATATGAATATTAATTTAATATTTGACACACTTCGACCACTATATAAGCACAACATCCTCCCCATTCTAAAACACTCAACAACACAGTTTAATTCTTAACATGTGTTATATGTATGCATATATCATTTTACTATCTTTATGTACTTTAAAATTAATGATGTATGTTATCATCTACATATTTATATTGTTGATTATTTCAATGGGTTATGATTATAGTTGATCAAGTTTATCATTTCTGTTCCTAACTTTTTTCGTCAATGGAAAACTCATGGGTTTTCATAAGTGTGTTATTTCATTTGTAAAATACTTTTAATTTTGTTATTGCACAAATTTCATTATGCTGACTCATCCACTTACAATATAAATACATGCACGGCCCGATCGCGTCACAAAACACTAGTATATCTATAATAAGGAAGGGAGCAATGGTGTCCCCCCTAGAGTTACATTCCTACCTTAATGATTTAATATAAAAAAATTATTATAAAAAATCAAACAAGTTTAGTCCAATACCAATATAAATCAATGCAAATTCAAGACACTACTTTAAACAAAAGAACCATTAATTTTTCAATCAATCAAAATTATGCATTATATGCCAAATTCAACACTAGCTACCAAATATCAATGATAATTAAAGTCCAATGAATCTAACACTAATTATATAATTTATAAGATTTTGACACAAAGTATATGTATGTAACGAATTGACACTAATTATATAATTTATAATTGAATTTAACACAATTATAGTATGACTACTATGCTGTTAAGTAATATTTGGTAACTCCATTATACTCGTTCCTCTGTAACGAAATAAATTTAACAATTGCCCTTTTTGGATGTAACGAAAAATTGTAACAATTGTATTTTACACTTTCTATTTTGTTCCAATTAACTCTAATATAAACTAATTGAAAAAAATAGTTCCAATGACTTACCAATTTTTTGTCTTATCTACCAATTTCTTTCCAACTTTTTTTCAGGGACCACCCCACTAATTTTTTTCTAATCTACCATTAGCTTATTTGCAAAATTAAGCAAAAATGTACAACTGTTAATTTATTAATGTTCGAAGAGTATAGACACATTTCTCTTTCATCACCTAAAATTCACCAACAACACAATTTTTTTTAAACTACGCATAATTAAGTAAATTCAAAAGAAAAAACATATAATACTAGTGCAGACACCCCAAATATGTTAGTAACATGTCAAACACTCAAATTTAATTTTTCGATGTGATAAGCACGCATAGCGTTGCATAGCGTTACAACAAGGGTGTTACATGAACGATGTGGATTGCGTGTAATGTGAATGAATGCTTTTCTGGCAGAAATGTTACATCAATAAATTTCTGAAATCCCAGAATTCGTACTCATGATTCTTCAAACTCACACTCTTTCTTCTTCCTTGGTTCGTTCCCTTTTACTCTCTCTCCTCAGGATATCTTTCCTTGCACACTCATCAAACTCACGATCTCACAATTCACTCCCACACTCACAATATCACTTGAATTTTTCCATTTGTTTTATCAAAACTTCATTTTTTCGTTTTTACCCAGATTTTTGGGTTTTATTTTACACTTGGGGTTAAGGTTTCACGAAATACAGTATTTGGGGGGGTTTTGGTGCGAGTTTTGGGCAATTTCGTGAGCTCGAGTGCATTTTTCTGGTGCTTTTCGGGTGCATCTTGACTCGAATTTGTTCGTGATTGCTGCTGCACTTGTCGCTTGTGTGATGTGGTGGTTGTGCGACGGTGGTTCGTGGTGTGGTTTGTGCTATGTGTTGTGCGTGGTGGTGTCGTGCGATGTGTTAAATTTGATGGGATTATATAAGTGGTTGTGCGATGGTGGTCGAGGTTGTGTGGTTAGTCGTACATTGAAGAGGGGTGGTGTTTGGTATGATTTTGGGTGATAGTGTTGATTGATTAATTAAGGGTGATGATAGGTGTTAATTAACTTAAATCTAATTATTAATTAGGAGTTATTGAGTTAATTAGGTGTAATTGTTTATTAGGGGTTAACATTAACGGTGTTAGTTTTCCATCCATTAATAAGGGTATTTGAGTTATTTTGTCTAACTTCGGAGGTACCTGAGGCATTTCTAAAAACTCGGGGTTACCTGAGAAATTAAGCAAAACTTAGGGTACCTGAGGAAAATCCCTTAAAAAATGTTGTAAAAATGACCTAGTAATATTTTTTTGCCTTTTATAAAAAAATTAAATAAATTCAATACTTGTGTATATGCGAGTTTTAGGAAAGCTAATTTTCTATAATGGGATTACTCTAAGACGGAGTTTTAGGAAAGCTAATATTTTTAGATTAGCTCAAAAGTGGCAAAATTAGCCCCTTACTTGCACTAATTATACTAAGCTCTTAGTTTCAGCTCGTTTTGTGTTAACCAGCCACACCATAAAATTTGGTGTGGCTGGCAATCCATAAATTTTTAAAAAACTAAAGTACAAAAGGTCACACAAAAGAAGCCACAACAAAACCTAACATTTTCCTAAAAAGTATCTGCCGCATATGCCTCCTTCTCCAATCTTCGATTTCTCTCTCCTTCTTCAATATTGCAGCAATCTGTACAGAAAAAATTTCAAAAAAAAATGAAAAACAAGAAAACAATCAAACGAAAAAAAAATACTTTTACAAAATATAAGAACTACTTTACGAAATATCACATTACTTTTTATTATAGAACTACTACTTTTACGAATATAAGAAGTACTTTTACGAAATATCACAATTATTTTTCTGAATTCTAAGAACTACTTTTCTGAATTTATATGAACTACTTTTATGAAATATATGAACTGCTCGAATAAAATATCACAATCACTTTACTTTACGAATTATAAAACTACTTTCTGAAATATATGAACTATTTATAAAAAAATATGAACTACTTTTTAATATATGAACTACTTTAAAATATCACAATTATTTTTCTGAATTATAAAATTAATTTTATATTATATGAACACTTTATGAAATATCATAATTATTTTCTCAATTATAAGATCTACTTTACGAATTATATAACTACTTTTTTAAAATATGAACTACTTTTATGAAATATATGAACTATTTGAATAATTATGAACTACTTTATGAATTATATGAACTATATTTTATCTCAATTATAAGACTCTACTTTACGAATTATATAAACACTTTTGAAAAATATGAACTCTTTTTATGAAATATATGAATACTTTTATGAAAAATGAACTCTTTTATGTATATGAACTATTTTATGAATATTATGACTACTTTAGATATATGAACTACTTTTCTCATTATAAGATCTACTTTACGAATTATATAAACTACTTTTATGAATTATATGACTACTTTTCTCAATTATAAGATCTATACTTTTACGAATTATTAACTACTTTCATGAAATATATTTACTTACAGTGATACAGTGATCAGAATCAACAACAACAGCAACAACAACTTTACTCACCATTTTCGCATCATTGGAGCAGGTAGGTTGCATTCAACTAAGTTTATCCGACGAAGACCTCCATTAACATTATCAACCTTGGATTCCCCTCCATTAACCTTAACCACATCTAATTTACCATTGTAACGATGAAGATGAAGCATCGGGATGATAAAGCTTTGCTAGGCTGCAATACGCGGATTTAATCTCGACYGTTGATGCGTTGCSATTGACAWTGGAGGAGAGAGAAAGAGTAGTAGAAAGATGAAGCATCGGGATGATAAAGCTTTGCTAGGCTGCAATACGCAAATTTAATCTCGACCGTTGATGCGTTGCGATTGACAATGGAGGAGAGAGAAAGAGTAGTAGAAAGATGAAGCATCGGGAAATAAAGCTTTGCTAGGCTGCATATAATTTACAACAATGGAGGAGAGAAAAAGAGTAGTAGAAAATGGAGGAGAGAGAAAGAATGGGAGGAATGACAAAAATGAAAAGAAACGGCCGAGGAAATGAGAGAGGTTAGGGTTTTAACTTTTATATACAACTTTAAAAGGGTAATTTTACAATTATATCCTTGGCCACACCATAAAATTTGGTGTGGCAGGTTGCATATAAAAGTTTACCCTTATGTTTTAATTAGAGCAAATCATCCAAACAATTTTCAATTTATGTGCAATTTAAGCAATTGTATTGCAAAATTTATTGTAAAATTACATTGTAAAAATATTTAATTAATCAAATACACTCAATATGTACGTCATTATACATATTTTATACTAGGAAGGGAAACATTCTTTTGAAATTAATCAAGTATCGCATACTCTCTTTGCTTCTTCAAAAACTACATCTCCTCTTCTTCTTGCTCACCATAATATAATAGTGATTCTACTTATAGTTAGTATTGTTCGAGTATGTGTGCAGTATAAAACAATTGTATTATAAAAAATACGTACTCTGGTGAACTTAATATAAAATGTAATAAATATTTAAAAAATTAATTATTACTAATTTTGGGTGAATTACACCTAATTTTCAATTTAAGAGGCTAATTCGCTCTAATCTACAAATATTATTAAAAGGCGTTCTATTGCATGTTAGTGCGCCACGTGTCACTTTCATTCAACGTGTTGTGCCATGTGGATCCCATATAATCCAATAGAATTGCTCCATGTCATCATCATATTATTATTATTATTATATATTATTATTATTATTATTATATATTATTATTATTATTATTATTATTATTATTATTATTATTATTATTGGTTTCTTAATCTATCATCTATCTAATTATTATTAATATTTAAAAACATTCCCCTAAAAATGTACGAGTCATTTTCTTATATCTCTATTCCAACTTTCCCATTTATTTTAGCCCCACGTGACATTGTCATTGCTCTTTTTCTACAATTCAATGAACACAAAATAGACAATATTTAATTTTCCCTTTGGTCTTCTACAGTTCTACCTCCCCTAAAATTATTTGTTTCATCTTCTTAATCATTCATTATACAGTAGCTTTTTTATATTTCTTAACCTCTCCAATTGCTTATGTTACATTTCCAATAAATTGTGGCAACAATATTTTCAWTTGGATAGTATTTATATACAATGTACTAGACTTTCCAAATTGCACTTGCATGTTTTGGTATGTCTTTCTCTTACTCCTCTTTATTTCATCAATCATTTGTGAGTTTTTGTATCCTTTATCTTCTATTAATCGATTATAACGTTTCTTTTTTTCTCTTTTMCAGAGTTTGTCATGTGGGTTTTCTTCAATTGTAAGTATATACAACGAGTCAAGTAGAACGTACACATGCCTTCCAAGGTCGATCGAATTTCTTGACATAAATCGGAATGCATTACAGGCGCGCTATTGTTAATAGTCTATTGTTCCCAATTGTAGAATGTATTTTCCATATTTGTTGCTAGAATATATGGTGTTATATGAAGGTATAATCATCATTTAATTATCTTATGGCAAAAGCTAACGAGCGCCCCTAGGGCGTTAGATAAGATAACCAAAAATGGAAATATTAAATGAATATAAACATTAATTACACCGATTGACGTGTGATATTGGCATGTATTCCAAGTTTAATGACATTTTAGGAAATATATTTATAGCTTATCTAATAGCAATATCGTTATCTTATATATCAATTGTAATTCACAATTTTTTTTGAGCTCACTCTTGGATCCATCGAGTATCAATTTCAACTTTCGATCCGACTTCATGTTAATTCCTAATGATTTTTTATCAAAGAAACGTGATATTATTAAGACGTACTTCGCATAACTGTATAAGCTTGAAAAGTAAGTACGTTTACATCTAGGTTGATTGTCCTCTTTCAGTGACCAAAATATAAAAAAACACTACATCGTTGAGATCAAATAAATTTGTTTAGACATTATTTGTTCATCAAATTCACAATAACAAAAGGAGTAGTAGTGAAGTTCAACCTTAACATCTATAGTTCATATAATAGATGATTAGATAATAACGAATTCTACTCCCATAAAGAACCTAAATATAATGCAATAAACATAGCCCGAGCATCGCCGGGCCAAATAACTAGTTAAACATAAAAAGTTGAGTTGCACGATTGATAAGAATAAGGGAACTAATTTACTACAAAAGCGATTAGATTAGCTACACATTTGGTGCAAAGTTTAAATTTTTTAAAATAAAACTCAAACCAAGCCCCATCCCCATCCCATACCCCATTGATGTGGGATGAAGCGGCCGAGTGGGTCTCGCGCCTCATTTACATATCTAGTTTATAATTTATGTAATCAAGAGTTAAATAAGTAACAGTTAAATATAATTTATATATGTAATCAAGTTTATGTCAACATAATTTCATAGACACATCATCCCCAGTTCCCCAGCCCATATACAAACCATAAGGCATTATATAGATTTAGATTTATGGCTAGAATGCCAAGCGTTATCCACGTCTGTCATTTTGTCAATGTGTACATTTTGGAAGATAGCCGAAAGTGTGTTACACGGGTTCTCTAGAAAACACAAAGCACGTCCACATACACGTATAACGTATTGATAAGAGTAGAGCTGTCAGTTTGGTTAAAATTTATAAAAACTGAAATGTTAACTGAAAATCGATTGGAAATTGAAATGAAAAAACTGAACTGGTTCAAACTGATAACTGAAAATCAACTGTTAGGACTTAATTGAAACTGAATTGCAAATGAACTGAACAAACTGAAACTGAATTGCAACTGAACTAAAAAAACTGTAACTAAACAGCAACTGAACTGAAACAAACTGAAACTGAAAATGAAAAAGTTAATCAAACAACTTAACTGAATTGAACTGAAATTTAATTTAACTAAAATTGAAAATGAACCAAAAATATATGTTTTAAATTAGAGATATTTTCCCATATATCCTTGTGTTTTTAGAAACAACTCATATACCCCTCACATAAGAGAAAATAGCCCAAATGCCGTTAATGAAGCCAAAAATCGTTAAATCCTTAACACCGTTAGGATTTTCCCCAATTAACCCCTAATTAAATTTAAGGGTTTTTCCATGAAATACACCTGTACTTTTGCATTTTCTACAAAATAAACCCATTACTTTTTTTGTCTACACCATACACCYGAACTTTAGTAATATTCCACAAGGCAATCTAAATACCTAATTTAGCTTAACCATGGTTAGTTTTATATAAAAATAAAAATAAAAAACAGAAAAAATTTAAAAAACCAAAATCGCTCTCCTCCCACTTCCGACCACCCACCCCCACACCCAACCCACACCACCACCCAAATTGCCACCCACACATACCCCACACACCGCCCAACCACCACCACCCATGAAACCAGCCACCTACGCAGTCGCACCACCACCACCAATCAAATCCAATCAAACCTTAATCGAATCCCAATCAATTAATTCGTAATCAAACCCCAATCGAATCCTAATTGATTCCCAATCAAATCCCAATCAATAACCCCTAATTTTCGTTTGAATTCGTTCAAAAATTCTCCAATTCGAACACCGACCCATCGTCATCTCTGTTCAGAAATTCGCCAAATGCAATAAAAACCAATTGATAGGGTTCGAATTCGAATTGGACTCGAATTCGCACCACCACCAAGCAATTTTTCTTCGAAATTAGACTCGGATTCGAATTCTAGGGTTTCCAAATTCGAATTCGAATTCTAGGGTTCGTGTTTCTTCGATGTCCTTCGATCTCGTTCAAGTGGGTTGTGGTTTGTTGGTATTGGTGGAGTGGGTTGTGGTTGTTCAAAGGGTTGGTTGGGTGGGATGATGGCGCGATGGTTGGTGAGGATGGTGGTGTTTGTGGGGCGATTGTTGGTGGTCATGCTGGTGTTGTTGGGGGCAAGCGATGGAGGAATGGTGGTCTGGTGGAGTGGGGGTGGGTAGGGGGAGAGGGAGAGTTGTTTTATTATTTTTATTTTTTAAAATATTATAATTAACCTTGGTCGGTTAAATTTAACCATTGAGATTAGGTTGCAGAAAACGCAAAAGTACAGATTTATGATTAGGTTTATTTTGTAGAAAACGCAAAAGTACAGGTGTATTTCATAGGAAAAGCCCTAAATTTGATTTAGGGTAAAAAATAATTAGCTCATAAATCTCCTCTATTAAATTCTTCTTATCTTCTAACTTTATCCTTTACCTCCCACTTTCTTCATCCTTGCTCACGTAAAATTAAAAGTAATTTGTTAGATTGTTAGATTGTTTTGATTGTTTTTCAATTTAATGTATTTTTCAATCAAACACCAGAATTTTGATTGAATCTCCAACTCAACCACGAGCAAAACAACAACTGTACAACCACCCCAACCAGTAGCAACCACCTACGTACAACAACCCAATATCAACAACCAAGTAGCAGCCACCCACGATTTGAAGTGCGCCCAGATTCGCCCAACGCATAGCAACCACTCAAATTCTAACCACAATTCGCCCAACCCAGTACTAGACACAATGAGATCTACAATTCATGCAACCTCGACGAGATCTACAATTGGTGGTGAGTGGTGGTGTATGGTCGAATTGAGGGGCTCGTGAGTTAATTGTGATTTGTAGAGAAAATAGGGAAGAAGAAGAAGAAGATATGAGGGTGATTTTAAGGTTTTTGGGGTTTCTATATTTGCTGTCAATTTTGTTGGGTATGCAATCAAATCAGTTTGCTTATATATTGCAATAATCAAACCAAAATCAACAACAATTGCTAGCAAACAGCAAACAATGCAATCGAACGATACTTGCAGGGAGAGAGAAATCTTGTTAAGTGTTTCGATTGTACAAGTGGTGATTAGTTGCGTCGATGGTTATAGTGGTGGTGGTTGCAAGGTTGGCGTTCGTGGGTGGCTGAGGTAGGAAGGAGGAGAGAGAGAATAGATGAAGGTAGAAAATGGAGAGATAAGAGATTATGTTGTATTAAGGTTTAATTAAGGAAAATGACTAACTGTGTTAACTTTTCCGTTAGAGTAAGAGTATTTGGGTTATTATCTCTGATGTCAGGGATAGATGAGGCGTTTCTAAAAACACAGGGCTGGGGTATATTGATTATTACCCTAAAACTCAGGGGTATATGGAAAAAAATCCCTTTAAATTATTAACTCTCAATGCATTAGACAATCATACATTTACTTGTATTCCATATTATTTTTCTGAAAAAATATATAAACTTAAATTATTTTACTTGTATTCCATTTATTTTTTGTATTCCATTTACTTGTATTCCATATTATTTTTGTGAAAAAAATATATAAACTTAAATTTTTTTACTTCAATTACTTATATTCTATATTATTATTATTTTGAAAAAAATTTGAAGATTAGCTCAAGCTCATGACTAAACTTAAAAAGCTTAGATCGAGCCTAAACACTGTACTTAAAGTTAGGCCAAGATAAAAACTATATTAGATTTATTGTATTATAATATACTCCCTCCGTTTTTAATTAGATGTTCCGTACTATTTTGGAACGGTTTTTAAGAGTTGATTGAGTTGAATAAAATAGTTGAGTAAGTTGAGTAAAAAGTTGCATAAGTTAGGTAAAAGAATAATTGTGTGAATGAAATTTTATAGGAAATARTTATTTTGGGTGAATAGATTGGGTAAAATAATGAAAGTTGACTTTAGAAATGACTTTAGAGTAAATAAAGTAGGTAAAAGGTAAAAAAGTTATTTTTAGATTGGTTTGTAACATCTATTTGAAAACGGCCCAAAAAGAAAATTGGAACATCTAATTAAAAATGGAGGGAGTAATAATTACATAATATTTGTATTTGTAAAAATCAATGTACTGAGTTAAAGCCTTGTTTATAGTCAACTCCATAATGTGAAAATGGACTTTAAACTTGTCTCACCCTTTAAAACATGAAATCAAATGCAACTTTATTTAAATGCCTTTTTGTTTTACCAAGAATACTCTTTCATCTTTGTTTATGTAAAGTATGTTTCCCTTCTTTCCTTGTCATTCTTTCAATGTGGGACTTGATTTTTTCATACCATCTATCACAAATTCACATCCTTCTTATACATCACCACAAGTCCAACTCCCACTTCCTTAAACATCCACACTAGAACCTCTTTTACTCCTCACCTCCACCACCATACATCGCAAGGTAATTATATATAATGGTAATATGTGGGTTGTTTGATTCAAGCAATGTAAGTTCTTAAAATCATGTTCTCTTATCCACTTAGTCATGGGTTGTTAAAAATAGATGCACAAATTTGTATTCACGTTGGAGGGTAAAAGGGTAATTTAATAGGGGACACCATTGCTAGGTAGTTACAAACGCACAACAATTTTTATTAAATATCATTGTAACTACCCATTTAACATGTTATTTGATTTTTTTTTTTAAAAAAACTGTACAACATGTTATAAAATATCATTGTAACTATCCACTCAAAAAAAGATATCATTGTAAGTTTGTAAGTTGTAACTATAATTGAATTTTATTTGTGTATGGAGTAAATTAAGATAGATATCAATGATTGGAAATTGAAATAACCATAATATACCTATAAAATTNAATTTATTATTAACGCATGTTAAAATTTTGACGGAATTATTATGACTTTCTCTTATAAACTGATTAATAAACTGATCAAATAATATATAATATGAGTTTATCGTATAAATTGATTAACAAATTGATCAAATATATACGATAATATGGGTTGATGTATAATTTAAAATCGGATTTAAAACGCATAACTATTATGTTTCTCTTATAAACTGGTTAACCGCATAAAAAAACAAGACGATAAGCTTTTTATGGTTAAAACCCTTATAAAACATCGATATAATAGATCTTTTTCGAATTATATAGGTATGTCACTTTTTTCGTGCTATTGCACGGGTTAAATCTTGTTTTTTTTGAGAGGGAAAGTATATGGAAAAAATTACTTTGGAGGGAAAGAATGTGAGGGCTTAGGTTTTGGAGGGAAGACACGTGGTGAAGTGTTGAGGTGGTTACAAATGGTAACATTTGTTTAATAATATAGATACATACGAAAAGAAATAACCGTGAATATGTTTAATAGTGTTTAATATAGAAGGGAAAAGGGGGAGGACACCAACCAAACAATGATCTTATGGTAACCCCAAAAAGGTAAAATAGAAATGAAGTGTAAAAGGAGATGATTTCGAGATTAAGGGGAAAAACACACAAAGGACGGCTGACACGAACATCCAGGTGACAAATGAGAATATCTCGAGTGGAACGAATACTATCTTTATGGAGTCATACATGTTAAATGTTGCAAATTCGAGCACATTAGATTAAAATAGAATACTATTTCTAGTCGAGCATAATAAAAGATAGACAAGTCTTCGTTCATTTCTCACAAATTGAATTCACTATAATTGCACTTGAAATTCCATCAACAATAAACCATACAAATACGTTACAACTGAATTCATCACAAAAATCATACAACAATTAATTAAAAAAATTGCCTAATAAAATTAAATCAAATTAAAACAGAATCAATAACGTTGATAAATTAAGCATAAATTACTCCAATTGCAAAATAAAAAAAGAAACTTCCTCTAAACTAATTGGTAAAGAGAGAAAAAATAATTAATCGAATAACACGTGCAACAGTACAACTAATAAAAAATTCTCTATAAGATTCTCTGAACCCAATTGATAATTTTCAATTCTTCACAATACTCCTTGCTTCGACAATTTTGAAAAGGTGGAGAAGAACTACTACAACTCTTCAACTCTTCATTTCATAAAGGTATGTACGCTTTATATTTAGTTGCACAATTATATTTGAAAAATGTGCAAAAATAATAATTGAAAATACACATCTATAATTTTTTTTTAAAAAATAGTAGGATAAACAAAAATATTGAATTCAAAAATTGTATCAATAATATTATGTGCAAAAGGATAAACAGATATATTGAAATCAAAAGTTGTATACAAAATATGATGTGTAGAATTTTTATTGGGTATCAAAAATTATAAATCAAGAAAGCGTTCAATTGAATACATTATAAATCAAAAAAGCCTACAAAATAGGTATCAAAAACACACCAACACGACCAACATAAAAAATAGTAAATCAAAAAAGCATACAAAAAGCTAGAATTTACGGGGAAAACAAAAACAAAGCTATTTCTTTTTTCTTAATAAAGAAAAATAAAGCTATTTCAATAACCTTTTCAACTGTTTTAACAAATGAATTTTAAAAAAATTAGGGAGAAATGATTTCATACATAAAAAATAAAATAAAAACATTCTCCTTTAATTTTTAAATTGAAACTAACTAATTCTAAGCTACAAATTAGGGGTATAACTTTTAATGACGTAAAAAAAATTAGGGAACAACGGTTCCATACATAAAAAATATATAAAAAGACCAGAAATTTTTGCTTTAAATGATTTTAAACGCATAAACATTTCAACAACAATAAAAAACACCAGAAATTTTTACTTAAAATAAAGACAAATAGAGAGAAGATAGAAAAATTAGAATAAAATAAAAGGTAAAAAAACCTTCAAAAAATACAAAGACAAAATTTTTAAGTTGAAACATATAAAGGCAAAAAAAAAAAAATAAACGAAAAATTTTTTACCATAAAAAAAAGGAGATCTGGGTTAAGTAGGTTGTTGAACAAATTGAAATAAACGAAATAAATGAAAAAAAAATTGCAATCAACATCTCTATTGAAATAAACGAAAAACTCTTATTGAACAATTTGAACAAATTCGAATTTCAAAATCTTTTTACTAGCAAATTCGAATCTTATAAATGAAAAATGTTCCTGTTCAAGGAACTTACAAAGAATACAGTAGAAAAGTAGGGTGAGTAAATAAAACTGGGGATGACAGCTGGCACGCACGTGCTTCCGTCGTTGTCCTGAGAATGGACACTTGGTCTCTTCCAGCCAACCTGCAAAACACACAAAGGTGACTACCCCGGGGGATTTCCGGGAAAAGCCCCTCCGATGCTTAAGTCAGCAAAGAGACCTAACTGAAGGTCGAGTAAGCTAGATGTAAGTGCTAGACTAGACTCGGTGGGTTCAGAATTAGATACCTGGAGTGGACTCTCCAACTCCCTTTTTATAGGGATTGGTGAAGATGTCAGTTGATGTTTGCCCAATGTGGGACAAATTGTCATTATTTTATCAATGTGGGACAGCGATCTGACCTATGTCAGACTTTGTCTTGCACCTTGTTGTGTGTGCCTTTATTCTGTGGGGCCCACATGTCCCCTTTCTTTGGACTATGATGGGACCCACCAGTAGCCACGTGGCGCCTGGCCATTGGGCAGGGACAATTAGCCCCACGCTTGACACTTATACCGAGGWCCGAGGGAGGTTAGGTGTCAAGCGGAATCATGCTCGATCCTCCTGGCCTGGTCTTGGAACTCTCGAACCCATGAGGTCGGAGGTACCCGGTCAGGGATTTAGTCAAGCAGTCGGTTAGGCCACTTGTTCGAAGGTCACAGACCAATCGACCGTGCCGAGACAGTGTTCCCGATAGGGGAAGTCACCTAGGCGATGGTTYGTGGAACCAAGTGTGGCCCCTCGGTGAGGGAGGCCGTTATTTTGTGTTATCGTCCGGTATAGGGGGCGAAGGAGCCCAAATTTACTGAACCCCGAGGGTTAATGAGCCTCGGCGGTTCAGAATTTTCGAGGGGCTAATAAGCCCCAAAAATCCCGAGCCCCGAGGGCTAATGAGCCCTGGCAGTTTAGAATCCCCGAGGGGCTAATAAGCCCCAAATGTCCCGAGCCCCGAGGGCTAATGAGCCTCGGGAAAGGGAGCGTATTCCTTTGATCCCCGAGGGCATTAGTCTCGGGAAGGGGAGATATAACCCTTAGAATCCCGAGGGTGCCATCCTCGGGAGAGGGTGAACACATCCTTGGACTACCGAGGGTGATGATCTTCGGAAGATATTTGGAGTTTGCGCCTGAGCCCCGAGGGCTAATGAGCCTTGAGGGGGAGGAAGTGTAATCCTTTGCTTCCCGAGGGTACCAGCCTCGGGAAAAGGTAACTTTGACCCTTGACTCCCGAGGGCACCAACCTCGGGAAAAGGATATTTAGACCATTGATTCCCGAGGGTGCCAGCCTCGGGAAAAGGTAACTTGGACCCTTGACTCCCGAGGGCACCAACCTCGGGAAAAGGATATTTAGACCATTGATTCCCGAGGGTGCCAGCCTCGGGAAAAGGCAACTTGGACCTTTGATTCCCGAGGATATTGGTCCTCGGGAAAAGGATATTTAGACCTTTGATTCCCGAGGGTGCCAGCCTCGGGAAAAGGAGATGTGATCCTTTGATTCCCGAGGGCACCAGCCTCGGGAAAAGGATATTTAGACCTTTGATTCCCGAGGGTGCCAGCCTCGGGAAAGGGTAACTTGGACCTTTGATTCCCGAGGATACTGGTCCTCGGGGAAAAGGAGATTTGGACCTTTGATTCCCGAGGGCACCAGCCTCGGGAAAAGGAGATTTAGACCTTTGATTCCCGAGGGTGCCAGCCTCGGGAAAAGGTAACTTGGACCTTTGATTCCCTTGAGGGGCACCAGCCTCGGCGAAAAGTAGATTTGAACCTTTATTCCCTAGGGCACCAGCCTCGGGAAAAGGAAACTTAGACCTTTGATTCCCGAGGGCACCAGCCTCGGGAAAAGGAGATTTGGTCCTTTGATTCCCGAGGGCACCAGCCTCGGGAAAAGGAAACTTAGACCTTTGATTCCCGAGGGCACCAGCCTCGGGAAAAGGAGTTTTAGTTGGTGCCTGACACTTCCAATATTTTAATATTAAAAGTGGTACTGGGTCCTGTCAGAGTAACTGTTCACCTTCTTCTTACTATATAATAGTAAGATGGGTAAATTTCATTTTTACATTCACCACTTTCCATTTTCAACTTTCTCTCTCTAAAAGCTCTCCCTTCTCTCTAGAATTCTTTAGGAAAATTCTCTCTTCTCTCTCTAAAGGTTTGGTAAAAGGTTTCCCTTCTCTCTCTAGAGCTTTCTTCTTTGAGGATTTCTGTTCTACACTTGGGATCGGGGCTTTCACCGAGGGAGTCTGCAARTCCTACTTTTAGKTTTTCTACTATTTAAGGTACGTTGCCTCCTGACCTCCTTGACTTAGGCTTTATTTTGTTGTATTGCATGATGTCCGAGCTAGGTAGTGACCCTGTATATTCCCCGACCCAGGGGCTTGTATTTTCTGACTTGAATTGTAGTATTAGTGTAGCGTCGGGGGATTCCCCGACACCTGACCCTGTAGAAAATCCGAGTGTAGAAAACCCAAGTGTAGAAAACCCTCCTCTACTGGAGTATGTATATGACTGTATAGATGGCATCCCGTTCTTAGATGGGGTGCTGATGCCCGAGGGGGTGTCCATACCGAGTGTAGTGCATGGGGAGGTAATGGACGCACTACCGATCAACTCTCCTCCGATGACCCCTGAGCCCGAGGGTGAGGAGTTGAACACTGAACTATTTCCCTGGCAAGTAGGTATTTGTAGGACCAAGGGGAATGACTGTGCGCAATTTAGACGCCACTTTGTAGATAATTCGGTGACTTATCGTGTTAACAGAATGACCGAAGCCGAGGCAACGACATCCGGCCAGAATATCCYGGTGCCGGCCCCGGGTCCAGGGCAGTTCTTTCTGGAGAGGCATTTCCAGCAAGGRGTCCTCAAGTTTCTGCATCACTGGGAGACGACGAAGTTTTATCTGGAGTCTCCCTACCGGTATATAGCCCCGACGTGTGAACAGTCGGTGTTGACACCTCCCCCGGGGACGGTGGCTGTATACAAGGGTCAYCTWGAGATGGGCCTTCGGTTTCCCCTCGACCCTTTCATTCCTTTCATCCTTTCCACTTATAATCTTGCCCTTCACAATTTAATGCCGAATTCTATARCCAACATTGTTGGTTTTCTTTCCATTTGCCGTTGGATGGGCCGACCTCCAACACTTACTCTTTTCCGCAACATTTTTAAACTAACAGCCTGYAGTGGGGAGAACTACGGGCCCGGCTGGTGGATCTTTCAGGCTCGACCAGGCGATCTATCGCCTTTTTGGCACGCACTTATTTCGTGATCCAGAGTTCGACCAAGTGTCTGCACCTTTGCCTTGACCTGTTGAACCGCTTAACAACCTTTGAAGAAACCCTTAAGCAAAGGAATATACCTTTAAAAGAACATCACTTAACGAGAACTCTCTTGTACAATAACTTTGCTATATTGGATTTTGAAATTTAAAATGAGATCATTATCGCTTAAAGTCTCCTGATCGAATGGTGTGGACAGCAGAGTTCATTTTCGCAAGGGGGAAAGCAGTGTATGAGAGGTGTGAGATGAGCGTGAATTGCCAATGAAGGTCCGCTGTGCTCTGTATTTTAGAAAAACGCGCTAAGAAAAGGCAAGAATATATTTTTGCGTAATTAGAACAAAGCCAAAGACAAAGGCCAAGAAAAAAACATGCGGAATCGCCCTATAACAAAGACCGCTCCCGGCACAAAAGCACCTCACGCAATAGAAATAGCAGATGTGCAATTGTTTTTTGTCGCATGTATCAATCAAATACAAATACATAGGCACAGAATTAACTTCTCGCTAGTACGGATTTGGCAAGGGAAAATATAGCACTGTATAAAATGAAATAGAGCCAGGCTCGGCTGGACAAAGTAAGAAACCACATAAAGATAAAAAACTATTACATAGTTAAAATAACACAGAGACTCTTTACTTGGTGATGCAACAAATATTATTTTAGATAACACAAAAACAATAGGATCTCGGAATTTTTTTAATGGGGCCGACGAGAGACTAAATTCGTGTGGTAGAACAGCTTCACAATGAGATTCGATCAAAATGTTATTGAGCCGGAAAACATCTGCCCTCAGAAGAAACGACTTGACCCCGGAAAATATGAGCCAATTATCAGGAGCTCGGGATTAAAAAGCGGAAGAAGACAGACACCAAGTGAAAATGTTACTCGGGCGCGTTTTTTGGCTTTTTGACAGTCGCCGAATCATCTTCATGGACAAGGCTCTAGAACTATGTAATTCCTCAGCGAAGAGAAGTAGCATAACAGATCTGACTTACAGCGCGGTAACACAATTATCTCGCAAATACCAAAATTACTTGTTCACCCAACGATAGGAGCAAGGAACTTTATGTCGTGTTCAATGGAAACCCTGGCTTGAGACCCAATCTCCTTTAGGTCTAGCGATCTTGGGAAAATGGTTTCCAATGGTTAACGAAGTAGGTCTTATCGGACTAGAGCCTCGGCACAGAATTAATTAAACCATATATGTATTGAGAGACAATCCCCTCCAAAAATTGTCCAAAAAACTGCATAAAAAATATTAGAAAAAATTCCAAAAAAAATGGCTAATCAATGTTTAACAAAAATGAAGATTAAATTATTTTTAAAATTAAAAACCAACATTTTTTAAAGGGTTGCTTTGTGTGTGGAATGTGTCCAGGCTGATGGCTCCTGTACTACGAAACTTCTCACCTCGCATGCTCTTGATAGGAGGCCGCGCTATTGCGTAGGGCCTAATCGCTGGGTCTCCACCTATACGTTTTCTCTATATCTGCTATGAGCATGTTGCATCGTCAACCGAAAGGAAGGGTGTGGTCTTGAATCCTTGATCACTGTCAACCAGTCTTAGGCTGAACTGGGGCTTGGAAAATTTAGGCGTGTCAGCTTACACTGCAGGCCAACATTTACCAACTTTGAACGGAGTTTTCCCGTTTTATGAGTTCATGTCAAAGAGCGATCAGTCCAATACTGTTCCAATAGAGAAAGACCTCGCATATAGGCCACAAGTAGAAACCGCTTGCACCTAACTGGTATAAACTCTTACGTATCCTCGGCGGTAGTTGAGACCAAGGAACACCAACCAATATTTGTGTGCAGCAAGTTCCAGAATCTTCCGCTTTTTGCTGCTATTTACGACCCTTGGACGCTCATCCGAGCTCCTTTGTTCTGTCCGGAGAAGATCTCTCGCGATTTGCCTTGCGTTTCTCTGCTCCTGGCGATAACAGTTTTGGCTTCCTTGTGTCTCACTATATTTTGTTTCTCCTTCTCTCCGGGCCGGCAGGTTTCTGGTATTTCACCAAGTCCTGGTTGAGAAAAGTTGGCGCGCGTGGTCCTTTCCACTTCTGGAGCTCCTCCTTTTCCTCCTGAAGGGTAACTATGTGAGGTCCTTGTCCTGGATCACTTTAGCCTTCGGGGCCAGAGCCTTTTTGTACAACTGGTGTGGGGCAAGGCTTCAACTGATGCGCACAGTCAGCTGCAAAATAACCAACAAGTTAATCACCATAACATAAAGAGTTAATCGAAACAAGAAGAGATCATGAAACATACCTCGAGCCCTAGAGGTCTGTAGGTCCTCCGTCTCTCGGAACCCGGTGCTCATCCTTCATCAACTCCGAAATGTTCCTGGAGGAGGACAACCTTCTTTCAGGCCTCCTGGGCTCCTGTCTCATTCCCCTTCAGCCAGACTGAGGAGAGGAGCCCTCGGTCCCGGAGTTCACTTCCATCCGCCTTGCCCTTCTGCGGCGGAAGGGATCTCAGTCTGAGAGGAGCCTCCAGGCTCCGGACCCTAATCTCGAAAAGCCCCAGGTTCTCGATCAGCGGAGGGTTAGCAGGAGGGTCAGTTGGATGGCCCAGATCAGGCTGGACCTCGGACACAGGGCTCCATGTCCCCAGTCAGCCTGCGCTTCGGTTCTGCACCAAAGAACATTTTGTGAGCATAAAAATTATGAAAGTATAGGCAATCGGAACTACAGGGTTGATACCATACCTCAGAGACATCGGGGATGTTCAGAAATTCCCGTCTCGGCTCCATTATCTGTGCGGGCGTATCGTGAGTCGAACCACGCCAGCGTCCTCGAGGAGATAATATGCTCGCCATGTTCAAGAAATTCCCGAAATCTACCAGGCCTGCTGCAAAAAGGTATAAATGATACATCAGAAATCTAATAATCAAAGCAAGGAAAATGCAAAGATATAACGACTCGCGGAGACATGCAATGAGCCGACCTGACCAGGTGAATTAGTCATGAGACTCAGATACAATAAATGACTAGTGGCCAAGTAGTGCTCGGTTCAAATCAGAAATGCTCGCAATCAGCGAACCAATTCTTGATGCAGCCGGTGAAGCACGTAGTTGTCAGCACTCGCCTCGCACTTTCTCGCCTCAGAAAGCGAAGAAGGCAACACCCCCTTTCGGACTTCGTCAGGGTGGAGTTTATTCAGGTACCAGGTAATCGGACGAGTTTCGAGGGTCGTCCCCGGGGCAATCCAAATGGTGGGTCGTATACGAGGAACCAACGCCTGCCTTCGGAAGCCCTTCCAGCTACCGTAGATCGGGACGACCCAGGATCTTGTACTGA